>JAPYZA010000485.1:0-28483 GCA_030522685.1 Eupelmus azureus
ATCAAAACAACGATTCATAAGAACCGCCAAAATTTAATCTCAGTGCGCATGTGCGGTTATAGTCCTTATTTAAAGAGTATTAAGACACCAATCCTCCACTTTTCCTTATTCGCCATATCCGGTCAACTAAGAGAGTAACTATGAGAGACCTCTATATGTACTCTCAATATGGTATTTAGTCAAACATGGCGTAACAAATCGCCTCAGTAGGAAACTAGTGATCTTGCAGTGATGCTACGCACTCTATGAGGCCGTAAAAAGAAAAAGCAGAATCGAATAAAAGTCCAATGTACTATATATAGATATAGAACACAGTGTAATTATATAGTGCTGCACATGCACACCTATCCATTGTAAGGTTAAGTTAGGTTAACTCACGTTTTTGTATACATTCAACTGGTTGCAACTTTAACAATGTTTGTGTTTTTTCCCGGTTAATTATTCATTTTTAGTGACAAAGTCACTTTAATAAGCTTTTAAAATGAATGTTAAAAAGTCGATTAACCTCGTTGAGGTAATCATTGACGAAATTTCTTTAGAAGGTTTGGATGGTATAACTTTAGAAGGTATGACTAAATTTGCTATATATATATATATATATTTTTTTTTTAATTTAATATAATTTTTATAATGAAGAAATATTTTAATTACCTCTTTTAGCATTATGGCAAAGGCTAAGCATAAGGCTCGAGGAATCACTTCCGTTGAAAGAACCTTTCATGGAACAGATTTGGAATATCTGCTTAGAAATTTCAGAATTTACATTTCATGAATTGGAAAAACCTAGAGAAAATCTTATTATTTTTGATCGCTATGAACTTGAATACTTAAATACAGATTTGGTAATTATAGGTTTTTGTACTTCATTTTAAATTTATCAATTTTCATTTAATTTTATCTTTTTTAAATTTCAGGAAAATGAACAAAAAGATATTTATTTGCATTGTCCCGTCGATGATACAGCAACTGGTATCAGGGGATCTTGTGCAACTTACTCTACTCGTAAAAATATTTCAGATCAAGTAAAAAATTTAACTGTATCAGAAGCTAACAATAAGTATGGACAAAAGTTGGTTATTGTTGCTTCACAGACTCAAAGAGAACGAGCTTTAATAGATGAAAGTATTAATCCAACTCTACAATTACAACTTACACATTACTGTCTTTTAGAACGTATTGGAAGAGCACGTTACATAGGAGAAATAACTATTAAAAGATCTAGCAGTATCAAAGAAGATGCAAAAACTTTGTTCTACATTCGTAAAGGATTACAAGAATGTGGATTAATAAGAAAACAAGTTTATGTTCAAGGAAACTCAGCTGGAAATTATAATGGGCAAAACACAGGTACTTTGGTACATTTGACCAGATTTTTTAACACAAGGAAACCAAAGGTTATAATGTGGGCTGAACATTTAATTAATTATCTGAAATCAAAAGAGAATTATGTAGCAGAATATTTTGAAGTTAAAAATGAGTTAAATATAGATTATTCAATCAAGAAGTTTTTTAAAATTCATATGTTGCAGAAAGTTTTTAGAACTGACATTGTAAGTAATTTTTAAAGTATATTTTTTTATATTTTAATAAAATTATATACACTACAAATTATATACACTTTTTATGTTTGATTTCAGAAAGTACCATATAGAACATATTATCCAAACTCACTAGAGAAAGAATGGCAAGTAAAAAGTAATTCAACAAGAGAAAGAATAATTAGACTTGTGGCATTAACCGATCCAAACATAGAAATTAGTGACTTGTGGAGAACAGAAGAAATTGAAGAAGATGATGATCTTTATCAAATGGATACACGAAATCAAAAGTTGAATATTCCTTTTCTAAAGCAAATTTATAACATTGTTGAATCAAAGGAAAGTAAAGGGGCTAGCCAATCAGAACTTGCAGCAGAGTTAGGATTTACAAAACTTATAAGTCGAACTCTTGTTCGTAATCTTGTTAAATCTGGAATTGTATCTACCTACTTAGATGATGTAGGTAGGCAAAGAACAACAAAATTTGTTTCGAGAAAATATGATAAGAGTTTATTTAAAAAACAGTTTGATGAGGAAATATCTAAAATTAAAGAATACAGTCGATCAATGCAAGTTGAAAAAGTAGAAGAAAAGTTAGATGATAGCGTTGATGTAAAGCAAAATGATCAAATCAATGATGAAAGTAAAATTTTAGAATCTACTACAATCACTCAAAATTCAGATGAAAATCCTAAAAATCAGTTACTACAAAAGGTCAACAATATACTAAGGAAATATAAATTATTTAAAAATCGAAATAGGTATCAATATACTTCATCTAAAAGGGTTCATAAATTGTCAAGATTAGGAATTGTCAAAAAAGACATTAATAAAGAAAATATGATAAAAGATAACTTAAATGGAACTGAAGCTTCTGATAATGAATCTGAAAATATTGTAGACACTGATTTTTATAAAACTATTGAAACAAAATTAATTGTTCAGAAACCAGAATGTACAAAAAAATCTCAAAAAATTGCTGTTGTTGGGTTGATGGAAGATGTCCACAATTCCGACAATAATAAACAACTTAATGTTTCATATAGATTATTGCGTCGGGCAAATTTGATTATTGAAAGTGTGAAAGAGCATAAAATTATTGAAGATACTCACAAATTGATGAAGGTAATAATAATTTTAAATTTGTAACATTTATTCTCATTTTTTATGGTTTTTATATGTATATATTTTTGATTCAATTTCAGTATATAAATGCAGAAGAATATAAAGAAGGTCTTGAGGTTAAAATTGACAAGCATTCTTTGATAAGACTTTTGCAAAAATTGGCAGAAGATAACTTTATAAAGAATATCAAATTAGTTTTGAAAAATAAAATGTTAGCTAAACAGAAAGTGATAAATTTTATTTGTGATCCAAGTATTGATGAGAATGATTCAGTAATTCAATCAGCAGTTGAACAAGCTAAATTGAAATTTTGTATGTCAGCAACTAATTCACACAAATACATTGATAACGTTGATGCAACCTCTACAGAAAATAACACACCAAATACTCGTAATGTTTATAAATGTGATAAAGAAATTGTTATTAACAGAGATAATGTAAGTAGTTTTGAAAAACTATATTTTTTCACAGATTATTAATTGATTTCTATTAAATAATATCTATTTCATTAATTTTCAGAAATTAGGAAAGAAATATGGCTATTGTCCAAAATTTGTTCGTATGAAAACCATGCACATCTATTTGTATTATTTGGTCTTTGATCATCCTGGAAATAAAATCTCAAAAGATGAATTTTTAGAAAATTTAGAAAAGGAAGGTTACTCTACTGACGGCCTCACTGAATATAACTTGAATGTGTACAGTAAAGAAATTAATTGGAAAATGTTTGTTCCGCCATTGTCAAAACATAAAGGTTAGAAAACATTTTTCAAATGTATTTATATTTATTTATTATTATAAAAAATAATGCATACTCAGAAAATTGCAATGAAACACTAATTTTAAACTGTTTTCGTTCAGTTTATATCTTTAATCCCTTTTTATTCAGTTTTCATGATTTAGTATAATAATTTAGTTTATTTTAAAAATAGTTAATGCAGTATATCAAACCAGATAAATAAAGTGCATTTCAGAAGATAGAAGTAAATAATAATAAATCCTGGTGATTTTTATTTTTTAATATTTTAATTAACAATGTAACAATTGAAGAAGGCTATAACATCTTAAAATAAATAAACAGTTCAAAGCTAATAACGATTTCTGAAACAGGCTTCGGACCAGGCTGGACCTTGATGTGCGACGTGCTTATGCGTATCCCGTTGTCGCTGTTCGTCAAGGTGAATAACATAAACTTCGAGGTGCCGGGTCTGCAAGAGTACCTGAACCATCCAATCAAGCGTCACTTTTTGGTAAAGGACCTACCGATGCCGATTCGCAACATGCTCTACCTGAAGCGCAAGTACATGTTCAGCATTCACGAAATCGTGACAAGGCTTTGCTTTCTGGGCCTTGTGCAGCTCGGGCCCCAGATGCTCAAGGAAAAGGATCAAGTATTCGTCTTCGTGAATCGACGCACTGAGCTTCTCGACACTACCTCCTCGGCTGCGGGCTATCATAAGATCGAGGACAAACCGTACCCAATGACCAAGCTTACTTTCACCTCTCTCGCCATCGTAGAGAATTACTGGTACGAGATGTGGAATACGTGCATCAACACCTGTCTGGGTGGGCGATCGGTAGTTGAAGGCAAGGATATTCTACTTGAAGATCTGTCGCACAAGCCTGCGATGATCAAGGCACTCAAGCCGAGGACCGCTGAGGAGGCCGAGAAGTACGACACTGGATTCGTGCCGGGTGATCGCAAGGGTGCCGCTGGTATTGATTCAGCTTTCTTTCCGCACTTGAAAAGAAACTGGAACTGGTTGAGCAGCAATCAAACGGTGCCGATCAAGAAAGACTCGTTCGAGGCGCTTAGACTTCGAAAGATCGGCAACAAAACAGCAGGCGCTCAAGCACGAAAGGCGCTTCAGGTGAGAAATCTCCTATTATTGTTACGTAATAGTAAGTCGATAACAAACCTTAATTAATATTCTTGAATGGCATACAGGCAAGGAGACGCGGCCTGCCTCCAAAGCAAAATCAGGCGAAAGCTTCAACAAGCGCCGGTGTTACAAAGGCAGCCAACGATAGCGGTACCAAAGTCAGTGAATCTCCGATAAAGTCACCTCTGAAACTGAAGCGCGAAAAACCCCTGCCGATCGGATTTTCGCTAGTCCCGCACATCAAACCAACGAAGATCATCCGCAAGGTTCTGCCGCGCAAGCCGATGCGCAAGCGCGTGAAATACGACGAGATCGACTTCAGTGCTCTGCAACGCATGGACAAGCTGCGGGTTGACTGGGAGCAGCATGAGGATAACATCTTGCTGGTCTGCAAAGTAGCAATGGTCTACCTGTGTCCCAATCCGAGACGTAATATCGTCTCGTTCACAACAATTAGGGATATTTTGCGTGCATACTCGTTCTCTTCGTACAACAAGACTTCGAGAGCGTGCCATAGGCGTTTGATGTATATGCTTAAGCAGCCAAAGACAGTTAAAAGCGTTCTGCTCGGTGTCGAGGAGGTAAGATTTTGTAGGCTAAAATATTTTATTCACTGCTTGTTTTATAACTAATTAATGATATTACAGGTTAAACAAGACTACTTTGTAAACAAGCGCTTTGGAGCACAAGTTGATAGTACGAGAGGAGATAAAGAGAGTCCCGTCGACTATGAAAATAGAATCGAGAAGACATTCAAGGATCTCGTTGCGTACATTGCTAAGAAGTATTATAATATTTCGAATATGGAACAGAGAGAGCCTGTAACGTTGCCCAAGACTATTCAGGAATTCAACTTCTTTTACAAACTTAAGCTACCAACGAAGATGATGGTATCGCCCGGAATCTCTAAGGAGGTGCGCGAAGTCAACGACATTCACACTGCCACTATCAATTCGGTTATTCACAGCTCCATGTGCTGCGGCAAAGAAAGGAGATCTTGGGCGTACCAGTTGTTTAAGGTGACAATAAATATATTTTAAAGAGTTTTTTAAACTACTGTTTTTTCTATCTTCTTTACTATTTTTAGCACTAACGTATGTAAATTTTAATTTAAAAATGAAAGCAAAATCAGGCTAAATTAAGTTTTTCTTTATTTTGCAGGTTTACCAACAATATCCTGAGTATCTTCTACGAAGCGCCATGCTCAAGATTCGTGCTGACCAAATGGTAACGATGAAGAAGAATTACATGTGCGCTAATAAGAAGTTTGGAAATTGCATGCCAATGAGCAGCTCGCAATATCAGCTTAGTTCAGCCTACTACTACAAGTTTCAGACTAAGTGGCCCTATGAAGTCTTCTCCGAGTCTTACGGTATTCTGCTTTCGCTTTTTGAAAATTATGTGGAGCGGGCACAAATGTCAGTGGACGGTATCGAGGTTAAACCAGGCCTTGGCGGCATAGTTGCGGCCATTCACGACTTTATTAGCACCGAAAATATGAATATTGATATCGAGATCCCGGATCAGATCATAATGTTGGATCCAAGACTGCCTGAAAAGGACGAGGTTTATCAAAGAATAGCGCTCAGATATCAGGCAATTCTCGAGGCCTTGAGCTCAGACTACACGGAGCAGTTAAAGGTAAAATTTATGATCTTATTATAGAAGAATTTCACAAAGGTCTTATTTATTAACCTTTAGAGGGTCGGGATACGCCATTTGGCGTAAGGCCACTGACCTCCAAACATTTGACATTAATTTAGCCCTTTATCATATGCTTCAGATCACTTTTCTACAGAAACAACCATTTTTTTTAAATTCCTCAAATGCCGGCCTTCTAAAGGTTAAAATAAGTCATTTTTACATTGATAAATAATTAGTATTCACAAATATCAATATTTTTCAGAATTCTGTAAATAGCATTCAGTTCAAAAGTGTGACGCCTGAAGACAATTTGAGCAATATTGCAGATATTGTTGTAAATAATGAACAGCAAAGTTTCGTTGAAATTCGTTCCGCAAAAAGGCCACTTGAACGTGACTTCATTCTTCCAGAAGCAAAAAAACCAAAGTTAGAAAATGAAGAAAACAAATCCATAAATGATAAGGATAGTGAGAAGAACGAATCTGAAGTTGTAAATATTCAGGAAATACTTCAGCCTTTACTCGGTAGTGAATCTTCTAAAATAAATCAGTCTCTAGTAGATAATGAATCAGATCATTCTCTAGTCATATGTAGCGCAAACATTAATCAGTCATTAAATGAAGCAGTGAATGCTCACATCAACAATGCACCAGTTTTATGTACAGATGATGCCAGTAAGAATATTAAATCGCTATCTGATAAGCCATTGAATAGCGATTATAATGTAAATATTCAACCCCCTTCGTCTGAAGCATTAGATGTTATTAGTATTAATGATAAAAATGAGCCTTTGGTTGAAAATACTAGTACAAATACACAATCAGTTTCTTGTAGTCTACAAAGTAATAATATTTGTGAAAATAGAACTGATACTAGCTCTAGCATACATGAAACCTTTCCTTGTAATCCACGTGACAACGGCAGTACACAATCTATTACAAATAGTGATACGCCTACAAATTTAGTAGAAAAGTAAGTTTTTATTTCTTTATTTAAAAACTAAATTAGCATTATTTTTACATACATAGTTTCTCCTTTCACAGTAACAACGGCGCTTTATTGGATACTGAAAAAATGACATCGACTCGCGTGAGTGAACTGGTGAAAAGAGTGATGAGGGGTGAGATATCCAAAGACGTGGAGACTCGTACCGACATCCATGACGTACGCACCCGTCAAACGCGAATAGCCATGCTTAAAATGCGTGAGGAACTCCACGACCTGACTTTCCATGATAGTCACCACGCCCACGAGTATTTTGTAGTCAACTCGTTCAAGCTTATCTACTCGTTGATGGTACGCGATCAGGAAAGGGCCAGTCTCGCTACTTACCGAGGCATGGAACTGCCTACGAAGCTTTTGCCGATCGATGTTCAGGTGATGAATAAGATTCTTGAAGATCTTAAGAAGCAGGCGGTTTTTCCGAAAGCGCCAATGTCTAGTGACGATTTTAGAAAGGAGGTTATTGAGGAAGGCAAATTTGATTGGGAGACTGTGCAGGAAGTTTGTAAGTTTATCAAAATCAGAGCGGAGTTCGGCGCAACTCTGCATGAATTAGTGGTAAATTGAATTTATTTTTTGTAAATACAAAATTATTGATATAAAGATTTAGAGCAGACTCATTATATATTTTTTATTTTCAGACGGAATTTGATTATCTTAATGACAAACTTGCCGATATTTTATTATTACTTTCGGACAAACGAATAGTCTTACGTGCTGGTATAGTTACAGTACGGTATATTTATTATAGATATGTTAACCCATGGATTATACACTCGTACAAAATTCTACGGCTTGAAAAGGAATCTCATCCAACAATACCTGAAGGAAGTGTTTATGTGTTAGATAACGATGACGGCATTGCGGAGAGAGACGGAGAAACAAATAAAGTTATTACAGCAGCAAATTTATTTTATAATACATCATTTCAGCCTCACTCTAGCGATAATTTTAAAAAAGATGAGAGCTTAGTGGAAAAGATTCAACAAATAAATTCAGATTCGATGGTCAGTAAATAAAATATACTATACTTGCATCATCGACGCAATTTATAGCAAAAATTTTTATAATTTCATTATTAATTTTTTAGGTCAGTAATATTGAGGAAATAAAGGATGATGTTATGGATTTAGAATCAAAACTTACTGATGAAGTTTTAAATGAAGATAAAAAATTAGATGAGAATAATTCTCAAGAACTGAAGGTAAACATGTAAAATTACTTCGAATAAAACTATTGAATGTAAAAATTGTATATAACACTAGTTAATGTGAAAGTAAATTTTACTAATGATAATAAATTTGTTTTATTCTAGGAGGATAGTGGCAACGATGCAGATGGAAGTCCCAAAAGAAGATTGCGACGAAATAGAACAGTACTTTTAAAGCAGAAAGATATATACAGAGCTGCTAAGTTGTTAGATTTTAAGTTAGTAGTACACTACTTTATATGAGTTCATAATTATTTAAAATACGATGTAATTTGAATCATTCTTTTAGCACTGCTGAAGAAATTAAAGTAGTTATCAAACCTTGGATACGAATTGATGGCGTGGTAAATCGCCGAGTGTTAGATCGGATGCTTGGAGCTGTATTATGTTATTGTATTGAGAAGCCTGGAATATCACTGACTTTAGTTCAAAATAGATTTACGCCAGCTATACAACCGTATCACACAAGAGAACTGATTGAGGTATTTTTGTTTTAGATATTTCTGTTATTGAATAAAACGCTCTTAGAAGCAAAATTTTGAAATTAATTATTTTAATTATAGATTTTAGTTAAACTTGGTTGTGTTAAAACTTCAGTACAAAAAGTATCTAAAGTCACGTTATTTTCTAAGCCAGCGAAGCTCGACTTAAGTAAGTAAATATCAAGCATTACATCTACTACTATTTACGTGTAAGTAAAAATAAATTTTAATTTTTAGCTGGAAATCCAGACCTCGTAGCTGACAGTGATTTGTTCATTATTGAACCTTCAGTGCAGGCCACACTAAGGTTTGGAATGTTTTTAAGTAATAGGTCTTATAATTTAGACTTTTTATCATCTTTATAAGAAGAAAGAACTCGTTATTTATTAATAAAATAAATTAAAGAATAAATTAAATGCAAATTTTGTTAACTAGTTTATATTTTTATAAATTTTATTATTTTTTCAATAAAATTGTTTAAAAATTTAACAAGCATTTTATTAAATTTTATTATTGTATCGTTTATTTGTGGTGTGACATAATTTATAATTCTTACAAAGAAATGAACTTAAAATTCACTATTCATCCGACAGATAACTAAAAATTTATTTTGAAAGATTTTAAAACTTAATTAAAATATAATACATATATTATTTGTTTATAGTAATAAGAATATAACATTATATTTAAGCAATGTAGCAAATTTTTTTAACAAACGTTCACTCGAATCTAATGCATAATGTAAAAAAATAAAAATAGTATTCAACCACGTAAGTTAATAAAAACGTGTTAGAGATAAATTTATTCTTACAATATTGAAAAAGGTATTTCTAATATTATCAAAGCACTCATTAAAATATTTGCCTACATTTGTAATAAATTTCTTAAGAACAAATTAAACGAAATTAATAACTAAAAGTATTTATCAGAACAAAAAATGAAAAAAATTAACATGATTTGAGTTTTATATTTATTTATCGATAAAATATTTTTAGAAACGATATATTGCAACTGCTTCTTATTGTGGTTCTACGCGTCATTGCGTAAAACCTCGTAGAACAGCAGTACTACAATAACCAGCAATTCTGGACCTCAAGAATTTTATATAAATGAAACATTGAAATATTTTTTGGAATTATCAACAATCGCACTTTTTGTTTAATGAAAAATTGTAACTTATTTTACAGCATTCAGCAAAATTATTCTGTAAAATAATTTTCAGATGACAATAATGTTTTATACATTTTTGTAACGAGTTTTACAGTTCAGACTTCTTTTCATTTTTGTCCCTATAACGACGTTACATACTAACCATTACAACTGTGTTTCAAATAATTTTCTATGTGTTTATTTGTGTAGCATGTATTTTTTTGTTAATGACCGCTGAAAATTTACTTGTGTTTAATTAATTATCGGTCTACTTTTACATTAATAAATTATTAAAAATACGCATGATTATCGGTCAAATAGCATACAATTGAGTTGTTTAACCATAACAATAATTACATAACTGTAGGTTTGAATTTATGACAACTTTCATATGTGTATATTATCAATAAAATTATAATAGTAATAATATAATATATAATTATACATTAATATTGAAAATTATTTTTCTGCAATTAATTATAATACAGCATACATTATGAGCAATGCTCTATAAAACACTTTTATACGTAGTTACGAATTGCCAGCAGCATGCATAGTTGTTTATATCTTGGATCCTTACATATTTTGTAATTTTACGCAATAAAAGTCTCACTTTACCGCATTTCCTGTTCTTAGTGGCAATGAAGATGTTTTCGCAAGGGCAAGACTGACTGTACCTTACTGTACAAAATCTAATTCATCATTTTTTCTTTTAAATACAGTTGATTCGTAACACGTTTCAAAGAATTATGCTTTAATTTAATTTTGTCCATTTTATTTTATAGAATCTTTAAGCAAAGAGAGCATATCGTAATTCGTAAGACTGGCAATTGCTGTCTATTATGAGAAAATTTATATAGTTTACACTTTGCATCCTTTGTATTACATGGCAATTTGCAACAAACCCACAGCTCCCATAAATAACAAAATATTTTCACCATTAAGACCCACTGGTATAGTTCAAATAAAAGGATTAAAGCACAAATAAAAATTAAATTTATCAAAGAATATATATAATTCGACACTTAATCGGAAAGAGTAAGGTAAATGCTTCAGACTTGACCAACTTGCAGTTCTCTCGCCATGTTAACACGGAGATTCTTACAAAATGTATAATCTGATCTGCAGTTTCATTTATTTATCCAAAATCTTTTCAATTTGGTACCTAGCAAGCACAAGAATCACCTTTTCCGTTGTTCCTCTGATCACTTGTCAGTTTGATCTGATCTGGAAATTCATTGTAAAGCTCGACCTACAAATAAACGTAAATATAAGAACAAAATGTTTGCAATTATTTTAATAAAATTATAATATATTTTCAGTTTCTCACCTCATTTTCTTGGGCTAACGCATTTTTAGCTATCGTTTGAAAAGCTTGTTCTACATTAATGGCTTCTTTTGCACTTGTTTCAAAATATGGGATATTATTCTTCGATTGACACCATTGTTGAGCTCTCTTGCTCGATACCTATTTAAAAAAAATATTTATTAAATACTGTTTAAATATTTCATTAAAATTCTTACTAAAGAATTTGAATTAAAACAATAAAATTACCATTCTATTTTCTAAATCAACTTTATTTCCAAGAACAACAAATGGGAAGTTGTCAGGATCCCGTGGTGATGCCTGGATTAAAAATTCATCCCTCCAAGAGTCTAAGGATTTGAAGGTACTGGGTGCAGCTACGTCAAATACTAATACGCAGCAGTCTGCACCTCTGTAAAATGCTACACCTAGAGACTGGAATCTTTCTTGACCAGCAGTATCCCAAATCTGGAGAATAATGTAATTTTAATTATATATATTTCTGTTCAACATTATTCATAAAATTTTAATAATTATGAACAAAATAATTTCTAAAAAAATTTTTCAAGTAATTTTTCAATAAATATTTATAAATTTTAAATCTCTATAAAATTGGAAATATATTTTTTATTTTTCAAAGTTTTAGTGATAAATGTTTTTTATAAGTTTATCTGCTTTATTTAATAAAATTAATTTAACACATCCTTGTGTGAAATTTACTTTTAACTAAATAAAAAATTAAATAGTTTAAAAGAATTGAATAACTTAACAAAGTTTATAATTTCAAAAAACTTTTCATAATCCATATTTATATGGTGAGATATAAATTAAAGAAGTTACCAATACAAATATTTACATAAGCATTATCTATACTGATATGATTATGTCAAGAGATACGTTTAGTATGTAACTTGAAAAACATTTTGTATTACAGCAAAAGCTATGGTAGTGAAAGCAATCTATCTTGATTGATAAGCAATCTCTTACCTGCATTGTCACTATCCTATCGTCGACCATGACTTCCTTAGTTAAAAAATCTGCCCCTATGGTGGCTTTATATTGATTGCTGAATTTCTTGTTCACATATTGATTCATTAAGGATGTCTTCCCAACTCCCGAGTCTCCCAGAATAATGACCTTAAGCAGAACTTTCTTGCGAGATGCCATACTTGATCGATTTATCTAAAAAAAGAAAAACAAAACACCTATTAAGAAACACTACTCTTTCACAATCCGTAATCCAAAAAGTGGCCAACAATCACTGGTATCACCTATCGGTATGCAGCTTCAACGTAGTCTGATATGGAATGAGGAGGCTTAGCCCGTCTACTGCTAGTTTGGAAAGAGTTGGAGCGAGAGTCAGCAGGTCATGCTCAGCAGCGTTGTCGCCTCATCTAGAAAGGACAAAGGCATGAATCAAAAGCAAGATGTAAAGTGACACTGCAATGTAAAACAGAGATATTCAGCTGGCGATATCTCCCTTTGTCTCGTATGCTCGGCTCTCAAGTTCAACGGCTACGACCGCGAAAAGAGGCGCAATCGCACGCGAGGTGCTTCTTCTTCTGCTTGGCATAAGGTAGCTGAACCACGCGAGCGAGAGAGGGAGGAAAAAAGAGCCGAGGAGAGAAGAAAAACAAGACAATGCCTCGAGCAAGACGCGCGCTCCGAATGAGGCGTATTACCTATATATACACGCAGACGTACACAGAGAGAGAGAGGCGAGACGTTGAGAAATTTGCGCGTGTACTATATATACATGCGCGAGCCCTAATCTGTTCTTTTTCGCATGATGAGAGAGAGAGAGCCGTCGTATGTGCGCGCGCGAGTGAATCACGTATATCGGAACGTCAAAGCGGAAAAGTACCTAGCTGCTTTCCGCGTACACAGCGTGACGCGCGCTCGTCAGCGGGTACATATCGGTTCTATACAGAGAAACATCGCGTTACTAGCCGTTGTCAGCGCGGTTCCGTTAAGCCGCGGAAATCGCGCTCTGTTATTCCGTATATACATATACTTACGCGCGCCGACCAGACGGTTGCTCCGAATTCGCGAGAGCGAGAGAGAGAGAGCTCTTTATCGCTGGTGCTCGCCCCTATACGCACAATATCGCTAGATCCTCCCAGTGTCTCTCCCTCTCGCTTCTTTCTCTTTCCATCTCTGTCTGCTGGCTCGTTCCTTCTCTCGCGCGCCAGCGGAGATCGAAAAAACGGCGATTACGTCGTAATTGAGAGAGAGAGAAAGAGAGAGAGAGGCGGACAGTGCGCAGCGCGCAGAACGATCGCTAGAGATACAGGCACGGAGGGACTGCTTAGCGCGAGCCCGATGTTAAATCGCTCGCGTGAAAGTATATACGGAGCTAGATAGGCGCGTATATAGGCACATGCCATAGAGTCGCGAGGAGAGCCAGACGATTATAATCGAAGGGGGTATCGTCGTCGTGGCCTGACAACATCCGCGCACTTACTTACTTGGACACATATACACTTGACAATGTTGAAAAGAGAGAGAGAGAGAGCAGCAGCAGCAACAGCACAACAGCAGCAGCGCGAGTAGGTTGTGGCGCAGAGCAGCAGCAGCAGCAGCACAACACGCCAACAGATGCAGTTCCTGCTGTGGAGGGGCTGATTTAAAGCACACAGTCTCTCTCTTCAGTTTGACTCACTCTTTTTGTTTCTCTCTCTCTCTCTCTCTCTCTTTCTAGCTGCGCTGCGCTGCGCACACAAAGAAAATGGCGCTTTTATATCAGCAGCAGCACGGGAGTAGGCTCCGCAATCAACTGTGTGCGCGCTGCAGGCTGCTCGAGAGCTGGACACACTACTGAAGCTCTTTACTGTCGCCTCGACGCTCACGCATATACGTGTACGTCTATATATACACTAGCCAGATACAGACACAAGTGAGCGCGACGTTGTCGTAGGGATATGTGGGACTACACACTCGTCACCTGTTCGCTTAGCTTCCGATATAGTATATTATATATGAGCAACAAAGATGTGTGTGTGTGTGCTCCCCCCTTCCGCTGCCCCCCACTACTTCGTTGTGATAGATACATACGCACACAGACTGGTATGAGCATCGATCCGACGATCGAATCTCGGACTCGCTGGGATTTCTCGAAAAAAACACAGGCCCTCTCTTTCCCTCTTTCGTCTTCCGCGGATTCTGGATGTGTGAAATCGGTCGTGGTTGGAGGGTTAGATATCTCGAGAAATTGAGAAGCGCGGGAGTTTTTGAATGAAAGCTTTGTTTTCTGATTACGGTTTTGAGAGTTGGAGAGGCAAGTACGTCATTTTGGAGCGATCGAGATTTGCCAAAGTCATTTCGGAGTAATTTTGACATGCGTAAAATGTTTTGGAGCAATCGAGGTTTGCTTAAATTATTTCGGAGCGATTCGCTTCTATAGAAATCATTTTGGAGCAATTAGTTTCTGCAGAAATTATTTTAGAGCAATCGAGATTAGGTGAAGTCATTTTCGAATAATTCAGACCTAACAAAACATTTTGGAGCAACCGAGATCTGCCAAAGCTTTTTTGGAGCACTTCTAATATAATAATCTGCAAGAATCATTTTAGAGCAGTAGAAATCTACTGAGGCCGTTTCGGAGCAATTCAATCATACATGGATAATTTTGAAGCAATATTAGAAACGTACAAGGATCGTTTTGGATCAATTTGGAACATTACGAGGTCTTATTGCTGGAATAGTAGAACCTAACTTGAGATCGTTTTTAATAAAAGATAATAAAGTATCAAATATACTGGCTAACGGAAATATGGTTTAGAACGTTTTGAAATATTATATTATTCGGATAATTTTGTTTTAGCTAATTCTAAAAGTTCATACATACGGTCAATGACTTATTATATATACTGACAGCGTTAGAAAATATATCCGCCAACAATTGCTATAGTCAGTTGATCTTCATCCTTGCGACATATCTGCGTATACTCTTCTCCTCGTAGAAAATGCTTAAAATCTACTTACTAAATTGGAGATAAAAGTAAAAAGTCTTGAGCGTGTATCATTAAGATATCACCAGGTTTTGTGCAGGAGAAGAGGCACTTTTTGTCAGATCTTGCGGCGGTGATTTCAATATTTCGCTTTTACCTAGATGTGGAGAATATTGTAACTTGCTAACGGGGGCGCTACCGCGCCCCTTGATGGTAATCTATGGTTCTTTAGCTTCAAAACACCTGTCTACAACAGATATTTTCTCCATTATTTTAGAGATATAGGGAAAACCGAGGTACTTTTAAAAAAAGTGAATATCTTCATTCCTGTAACGATTTCAACGGGGGTCAATAAAATAAAGTTTGTATATTTTATCAAAAATAAAATGTTTTAATTAGTTGTTTTTGAGAGTTGAAAAAACAATATTTTACATTAGGAAATCTTCGATTATCTGGGATCCAGTAAACATATTTAAACCAAATAAAACACTGCTTCATAAAGCAACTATTCACGATTTTTTAAAGCTTTTAAACGTATTAAATAGTGCAGAAACTAAAAAGTTAGGAACATTCAAAGTTTTTTCATAAGCTCCCTATTAGAAAAACTTAAAAGTACTAAATCGTACCATTCGACAAGATTAAGCTTTTTTTGTACATTTCAATATGCTTCTATATATGTTGACATACGTTCACGTACGTTTTGGTTGAAATTCGCACTTTTCGTACAAAATTGTACGGAAACGTAAGCGAACGTACGCGAACTTACGGCAAGTATGAAATTATGCTTGAACGTATTACTTGGATATTCGGAGAATTACCGCTTCGTACATTTTACAAATAAAATCTATTGAAAAATGAATATACAGGAGCGTGCGAGAACGTACGAAAACGTACGGAAACGTACACCAACGTACGTGAATGAACGTAAACACAATTAAATGATAAATTCCAATTTATAAGATTAAAAAAGTATATAGCTACAATTCATAAAAAGATACTTCATTTATACAATTTCAGACTTGTTTAACTAAGATTCTTTAGTCGTACTGTAATAATCGGGCAAACCTTTTGGTAAAACCTAAACATCCTAGAAATTCTGAAGGAATCGTTTTATCCCTGAGGAAAAACCTAATCTTAGGGAATTCCCCGTACACTCATGGGATTTTAATACTCCAATGTTTATATTTAACAAAACCTAAAATTTTAACAAAAATTTTTAAACAACTCTATAAATATATTAGCAAATTTACATCTGCTACTGCTGTTTCATTGGGTGAATTGTTTCTTTAGCCACAAAAATATCAAATAATAGAAGGAAAAAAAAATTGTTATTTTCACAAAAAAGATAGGAGCCAAATTTTTAATAAATTAAAAAAACATCTTACAATTACTATTAAAAAAAAATTACTCAAGTTTAAAAAAAATTTTTTTTGTACTTAGATACATAATTATATAATTTTCATTGTATTAAAGATTTATTTGAATTTAGACAAACAATATCAAAATATTTTTCTTTGCAAATCGCAATTTAACAATTTTAATTTTATAATAAAAAATTTTTATTAAATAAAAATAAAATAGAAAAATTAAATAAATTTTATTTTATTCTTTTAATTCATTCAATATAAACTGTCATATGAGCTTGTAAATACTGAACTTGCTCGTATCAAACCGAAACTTAGAAATTATTGTATGCGTTATGAATAGTTATTTTAGTTATATTAAGTAAATATTTGAGTCGTTCGGCTTTTTTGTTTATTAGTACAATAGCTAACTGCCAAAGTGTCGCCATACCAAAATTACATATATTACTTTGTAAAAGTTTTTTCTTGTAAAAGGGCATTCTGCCCGTTGATTTAAATAAATAAATAAATAAATAAATAAATAAATATATTATTTATTTTTTCTTTTGTCACAAAGACAAAATATTTTAAAGATAAATTCGTTTATTGAGTGAAAATCAATAGAATAATAAATTTATTGAATTACAGATTAATAAATGACAAAAAATTTTCTAGTAAAAACAATTGTATTTATTTATATCCTTTTCATTCATAAAAATTACAGAGAATATTTATTGTTCTTATCATTTTTATTCACTGACTATGAAAAGATTAAATAATATTTTCAATTATCATACAGGAAGATTGGGAGAATATGGTGGTTGTTTATGAATAAAATTAGAGGATTTGAAAGAATAAAAAAATTAGAATTAATACATTACAAAACTGAATTGTACATACGGTATTAAAAAATAATTAAATAATCCTCTAATTTTATTCACATACAAATCAGACACACAAAAAAATTTAATTGTATTTTCTAAAATTTGTTATAAAACTCTTTTTGAGCATATAAAATTATGCTCATATAATAAATATTTATTTTTGTATAATCATCTTAATTATAAATAAAAAGTTCGTAATGTACAAATAAGTATAAAATAATATACGAAATATCAATGATATATCATTTTATTATAGAAATTCTTTTATAAGCACTAAAAATAAATTGAGCCAAAAAACTAGTCAGAAAAATTTAGTTAGCTTCAAATAAAAATAAAGTATTAAATAATTATTGTTTGTTAATTGCTTATTTTCAATTTAGGGTTAAAAATTATGCCTGTATATTTTGTTTTGCAAAAAATAAATAAATTTAAAAAAATGCTTATTTGTGAAACCAAAGGTTTTAAATTGAATTTCTAATTCTGAACCCAGAGTATTGATTAACATATATTTAAGATTCTATAAATATATTTTTATTTAGAAAAAAAATTAAATATGTGGAACATTTACATGATAATGGGTTCATTTTATAATAATAATTATTATATTACATAAGCTACTTTCTAATCATGTATATTGTAGCTTTAAGTATAATAACAATTAAAAAATCTAAAAATTAAAAGGTAATTAAACACTATCAATTCTACAAGTTAATTATTGTAATGAAAATTACGCATTCAAAAAGAAAAAACGAAAATTCAATTTCGTTAAAACATACAGTATTTTTGTAATATGAACTCATTCTTTCTTCTTCCATGTGAATTTCGCTCGAACAGTGGAAATATCTGGAGGTAATGGAGTTAATGCGCTGGATAATGCACTGGTACTCGAAGTTTTAGGATGAGAAAATGGACATCCTGGCTTCATACAGTATGGGTGATATTTGCATTGCATTGGAGGATGTGAAAATATACAACCTAATTTAGTACAAGATGATCCAAATTTACATTTCGGATGCTTATAAGCACACTTTTCACCAAATTTACAAGCAGGAAATGAACTAGAACAAAAAATATTGTTATTTTTCGTTATTTAAATGAAAGAAGATTATTTTTATTAAATGCATATAACAAGTTATTTTAAGAAAATTTGAGTTAATTCACCTGCATAAAACTTCAGGATGATAATAGGCACATTTGATACCTAAAGTACAATTTGGCCAATATCGGCATTGCTCACTCGATTTATCTGCTACAGTCGTAATAACTGAGCTTATAAGAGGCCGTTTATCGATTCCTAGAGAATCAAAATTGATTATAATTAATTTTTAATTTAAATTTTAATAAAGATAATGCAAAAAAATTGTTTTAAGAAAAAAAATTAAACTTACGTAGAACAGAACTGACAGTAGATGCTACTGTAGGTTTGTTTTCTGGACTATTTGAACGAGATCTAGTGTATACTATAGGACTAAGTTTTCTCCTTTTTTTGGAAGAACTCTCTTCTTGTTTTTCATTTTCTGTATTACTGTTAACATTTTCTTCAGTTTTTTGTTCTGAAAAATCTAAATGTTCTATTTCTTCTTCAGGTGTATCATCTTGATGATATTCATCATGATCATTAGTTATTTGATCATCAATTATTTGATCATTTTCAATATATGATTCATATTGATTATTATCAAGATCTAATTCGTCATCTTCATTTACCTTTAATAAAGTTGGGATAAAAGACCTTTATAAAATCTTTATAAAAACAATGAATATGTTTATAAAATATTTATGTATTTATTTACCTCCATTTCTAAACCCTCTTCGTCATCAGAGTTTTTTTCTCTGAGAATATTATTGTTATATCCATTTAGTGTAACTAAAAATTTCTGCTTATTATCACTTCTTTTAAATAAAGATTTTACTACATCTAAGTGTTCTTTTGTTACAGCTTGTGATGATAAAGATGAACCTATAAATATTTTTCTTTAGTGTTTTCAAATTTATCATTAGTTAGAAAAATTTAGAATATACTTACGAGATCGAGATCTAGATTTTGATTTTGATTTTTCTTTGTTTTTAAGTTCAATTTGAATTTTTTCAAAATTTTTAACCATTCTTTTCTTTGTGTTTAAATTTACAGAAATTATTTTTCCTTCTTTTGGATCACGTACTATTTTAATTTTACTTGGAGGTTTCTGTTTCTGTTCCTACAAAATTAATAAAAAAAAATTAATTTATGTAAAGAGTAATATTGGTATTATTCAAATTTATTAAAAATATATCAAATAATTTTTTGCTTAATACTTTCCTATAAATAGGAGTAATTTATTTATATATTTTCTAAATTAAAATTTCGAAGTTTAACTTACTTTTAAACATGGATCTATTTTCTTTTGCATAACGACTGATTGATTAGCTTCAGCAACTGCTCGTAAAAGCAAAGACTGTGTAGCTCGTTTTTGGAAAGGCTGTAAAGGCTTTAATGGTCTTGGTGTAACTATGATTTTACTTGGAACTTTATTGTGCTCATCTTCTTCTTCTTCGTCATCTAAATTAACTTTTTCTATTCTTTTGTCCTCTTTATTGAGAATAGACTTTTTTTTCACAATCTGTGAACTTTTTTGTTCTGGTTTTTGGGATTTTGGCTTCTGGATTGCAATAATGTGGGATCTAAGAGAAGTATTAATTACTGATTCAGCATCATCGTCTTCCTCCTGAAAACTTGTATTACCTTGAGCAATTTGAGATAGTCTTGCTGCTATTCCTGAAAGTGCTCTACTCTGTGGTTTAGGTCTTATCCCCAACCTACTTTTTACATTACTAACTTTAGGTTTGCTTACTTTTGTGGAACTAGAGGATTTCAAAGGTGATTTTTCTTTTTTATGTGCAACACTAACACCAAGACGAGATTTTATATCACTTGATTTATTACCTAATCTTCCCGTTTCTCTCAAATCTCCAATTCTATTAGATTTATCACTTTTTAAACTTATTTGAGACTTGATATCTTTATTTTTTTCAATTCTCCTATCAATACTTTTACTTTGATTAGAATTACTCTTTTGGATAGTTTCACTTTTCCTCGAGTCTAAATGATTTTGGTTTAATGTATTTCGAACACGATCATCAGATTTTGTTTGCAATTCTTGCTTTTTTGTAGGAGAAATAACACCAAGTCTTGTTTTGACAGAAACAACTGAAGTAATTCTTGGTTTACTTGTACTCAATTTGCCTCTATTATCACTTTCATCATCAGAGTCTTTTGAGAATTTTGAACGCTTGGCATTTTGGTTACTTTTATCACTTAAAATGTCGTCAACAACATTTGATGTACGTTTGATACTTTTAACAGAAAAATCACTAATTTTTTCTGGTGTGTGTCCATTGTTTATACTTGCATTTCTTTCAGTATCTGGAGTCTTAGGTTCTGCTACACTTGATGAAAAATTATCTAATTTTTCTGAATTATTTGTATTGGTATCAGAATCAACAGAATCTGAGCTCTTTTTTGTTTGTGATGTCTCGTTATCTTTCAATTCTTTTTCTTTTATACTTTCTTTATTATCTTCTTCATTCAATAATGCTAAATCTCCCACAAGTTCTTCAAATTCTCTGTCTCTATCAAGTTTTGTTAAACCTTCTGGTTTAATATCTACCATAGATTTCTGCTCATCTTCTACTTTTGGTTTTTTTCTTTCATCTTCTTGTTTCACAGTAGCAGACGGTACAATTTCCTTACTTTTTTTCTTTGCCACTGTAACTTTTTGCAATTTTTTTAACACTTGATCATGTAACCAATTTACAAATGGCTCAGTACTATCTTCTAAAAATAAGTTTAAATCTTCATTCATCTGCTGCCGAGACTTTTTGTTTACAACCATTACTAAAATATAATCTGGCAGTTCTTCATCATAACGAACACCTAATTCGAGCAATTTTGCTCGGATAGCACTCTAAAACAACAAACAAACATATGATTACATGAATTTGCACTTTTTAATTACACTACAAATTTATCATTCCATGAAATAAAAGTAACTCAATTCTTTATAAAAATCGAATTAAACAATAAAAAAATTCAAATAGGCACTCCAGGTTAAGGTTAAAAGTGCACCAGTGCCCTAGTCCACGAAAAATAAATGACATAAACAAAGTGGAGCATAGGTACTTTAGTACAAACTAAAAAAATAGTTCAGACACTTACCCTCAATTGATTCGTAATTTCGACGCCTCTGATGTCCATTTTGATCTCGTTTCAAGCGCTAGGTCAACAAGAAAACTCCACGGCCGACTTGTTTCAGCTCAAAACTCCTGCATCCAAGCATTATTATAAAATCTCAAAACATAGCAAACTTACACCCTCATTCTACGCCATGTTTACGCAGCCTCTTGTGGGGTTACATTCAACGACGCGTCTCGAATACGTCACAGGCTCGACTTTGGACAAGTCGATTTTTCATGGAAACCGGGTCTAACCTATAATTAGATAAGCGAAAAAAATATGTTTTTCGAAAAGGGCTACAGCTCAGCTGACAATTGTATTTTACAATAAACCCCTTAAGAAAAATGACATTCGACAAGTTTCTCATTTAAAACAGTATCATTACTGTTTTATATTTAATAAAAACCATATAAACTTAAAATTAACTGCAGACAATATAGACACGAATAACAGCTGTAGTCTGCTAGAGGGAGAACGGATGCGAGGGGGGGCCGTTATAAATAGTCATTAGATTTTTTGCGCTTTCTTCAAGCAGAATATAAAGAAATAATGTTTATACTCTGCGAACGTTAGAGCAATTTCCCGTCTATATAGGCATTAATATAATTGCTCGGGTTGCCGAGAATCGCGCAATACTTGCGCGCATACGCAGTTGCAGTTCGGCACTCACCGAGCTGCTCCCTTGATTGCCATGGCGGGCGTCATCGTGCGCACTTTTAACGTCCCGAGGAGACAACTCGGTAAATATCTTTGCTCATTTATCGGTTTTTTATTGGATTGTGGCTCGGCTTGACGCACGAATGGTTCGTGGGGTCGAGTCGAGGGATGGTTGAGGCGCGGGCGCTGGGCTGTTTTTGTCAAGGTGGAATTTGTTGCAAGTTACATAACCTTTTGGTAAACTTTTGTCGCAGGTCTCCTCGGACAGGCTCTGGGCAGTCAACAATCCAGGAACTATGCTGATGCTGCACCCGAAGGAAAGGTAGGGTATTGCTCAAGTTGGGCTTGTTTACGGGATTGCTTAGAGGTGGTTGCTGGTTGTGAGTTTAGGATTCTTAAGAGAGTGTCAGATGGTAGATGTTGGGCTGTAATTTGTTTATTTTTCTGATAAAATAATACTTTTTCTATGATTTAGAAAGATAGTCTTTGTATAACTGAATGTGATTATTTTTTTGTTTTCCATATAACTTACATGTTTAACAGTGCTAACATTGTGCAATGTTTCTGTTATAGAAATGTGGTGGTTTTCTTAAAGATGAAGACCGTATCTTCACAAATTTGTACGGCAGACATGACTGGAGACTGAAGGGAGCTTTGAAACGAGGAGATTGGTACAAAACCAAAGAAATCTTGGACAAAGGTGCAGACTGGATTATCAATGAAGTTAAGGTATCTGGACTTCGAGGTAGAGGAGGAGCAGGTTTCCCATCTGGAATGAAATGGTCTTTCATGAACAAACCATCTGATGGAAGGCCAAAATACCTCGTTATCAATGGTGATGAAGGAGAACCAGGAACATGCAAGGATCGCGAAATTTTGCGACATGATCCACACAAGCTTATTGAAGGTTGCCTAATTGCTGGCAGAGCTATGGGAGCTTGTGCTGCCTACATTTACATTCGTGGGGAATTTTACAATGAAGCATCTAACACTCAAGTTGCTATTGCTGAAGCTTACCAAGCTGGATTACTTGGAAAGAATGCTTGTGGATCTGGTTATGATTTTGATATTTTTGTACAAAGAGGAGCTGGTGCTTATATCTGTGGTGAAGAAACAGCTTTGATTGAGTCTATTGAGGGAAAACAAGGAAAACCAAGGCTAAAGCCACCCTTCCCTGCTGATGTTGGTCTTTTTGGTTGCCCTACAACAGTGACAAATGTTGAAACTGTTGCTGTTGCACCGGTAAGCTTGGTTTGAAATTATAAATAATAGATTCTTTCTTAGAAAACTTTGTTATGAAATTATTAATGATAATTGTTCAATGTTTTTTTTAATTTATATAATTTATTGTACTGAAATATTTAAAATGATTATATTTTTGGAGTTTTTCTAATTCTCTTTGATAACTGTTATTTTCAAGAAATTGAAGAATTTAATAATTTAATTTAATTTTAGTTAATTTTAAACTGTATTTTTAAATTGTTATAAAAACGTATTTAATAAAACAATTTTTAATTCTTAATTTTCAAAAATTTTTATAGACAATCTGTCGACGTGGAGGCAGCTGGTTTGCATCTTTTGGTCGAGTACGTAACAGTGGAACAAAGTTGTACAACATTTCTGGTCATGTTAACAACCCATGTACAGTTGAAGAAGAAATGTCCATTCCTTTGAAGGATTTGATTGAAAAACATGCTGGTGGTGTAATAGGTGGTTGGGATAACCTGTTAGGAATTATTCCTGGAGGTTCTTCAACACCTGTTATTCCCAAACAGTAAGAAAACATTTTAACTTATAATTAAAATTCATAATTTGATCGAATTTATAATAAATCTAATAATTTAATCGTTTTTAGCATTTGTGATTCTGTACTTATGGACTATGATGACCTTGTTCGAGTGCAGAGCTCCTTTGGAACAGCAGCTATTATTGTTATGAATAAACAAACTGATATAATCAAAGCAATTACACGGCTTATTAGTTTTTACAAGCACGAGTCCTGTGGTCAGTGCACTCCTTGCAGAGAAGGTATTAGTTGGATGTACAAAATAATGCAGAGGTGTGTAAATTAAAATTATCGATTTATATTACTATTAATTTAATAATTGTGAGGTCACTGTGTATATACGGCGTTGAAATTGAATTGCTGCTTTAATATTTTAGATTTGTCGAGGGTAATGCAGAAGTGCACGAAATTGACATGCTGTGGGAACTGACTAAGCAAATTGAACTGCACACAATCTGTGCCCTTGCTGATGGTGCAGCATGGCCGGTGCAAGGACTCATTAGACACTTTAGACCTGAAATTGAAGATAGGATGAAGAACTTCAAAAGATCTGCATCCGTTTCAAATTAAATAGGAAGTGTAGATAAATCATGCCTCTTCAAAGAGTATAAAAGTTGTTTATTTATTCTTACATGTATATAGAAGCTCAGTTAAAGTTTTTATAGAGCAGATTCGGAATATACAACAAAAAATCTCTCTATCATAACATAATTACAATATTTCCTTGATTATACAATTAATTATAAAAAATGCTAACACGCGAGAACTGCATCCTAAATTGTATTTATACTGTCAATGATTGAAAAATTTTAAATTGTTTTTTAAAACTTTGTTTTCTTTTTTAACATACATAGGCATAAAATAAAAACATTACCTTTATAAAGCCAACTTTAAATTTTTATCAAGTTTGATAAATTATTAATTTATTAAGTTTAACAGTATGATGAGTAAAAAACGATTAGCTTCTGAATTTGTGCGAAATTAAAATCTGTTAATAACAAAAATAATACTTTTTAAATTGTTTTTAGACTTTAATTTTTTACACACACAAAAAAATGTTAAAATTTATTTTGGTTTTAATTTAAACTCCTATTAGTAAATGAGACGGATTTTCAACATAATATTTCCATAAATTAGAAAATTTAGCCATTGTAACTCCATCTACAACTCTGTGATCCGCAGCCCAACTAACTGTTAAAATATTCGCTGCAACAACGTTATCTTGCTCATCAAATCTTGGCAATTTTTGAATTTTACCAACAGCACCTATTACGACTTGAGGTGATAAAATGACTGGCTTTGTGTATGTCCCGCCAACCTAGAAAAAAGTTTATTATATATTTTATACTTTAGTCGAAGTTACGTTTATAAAAAAAAAATTATAAATTTAATGAAAAATTAGATTTTTTAAACTCAGTTTTTTCTTATAAAAAATTCAAGTCAATAAATTAACCCTTTATTTTTTTTAAATTTCAAAATGCAAAAAATTTCTTCTTTAAATAAATAAATTATTTTCCAAAATCTTGTAATTATTATAAAATCCACTTATTTAAGATATCTTTTATTTGTTTAAAAATGAATCATTTTTAGTTTGTTAATTCTTTGCCAATTTTCTATGACGTACGTATAGATGAAGTTCTAAAGAACAAAATGATTTCTTGAATAACAAAGTCGGACAACAGACAAAACGTATTTAAATTTAAATAATATCTTTCGCGTGTTTTAAATTATAACACGCAATAACTATCTTTAAAAAAAGTTAATCAAGTAAAATAAAAAAAAGTAAATATGATATTCGACTCAGTCAAATCCGTACACCATTCAATACCAATAAGAATAAAACTCACAATGCCAATGTTAGAAATGGAAAAAGTGCCGCCGGTAAGATCGCTCAACGGCAACGATGCCTTCTTTCCGAGAGCCTGCAGCCTATTCAGCTCCTTCGCTATCTCAACTATGCTCAGATCCTGCACGTTCTTAATATTAGGTACAACCAGGCCGCCCGGCGTGTCCATGGCCAGAGAGATGTTGTGCTCCTTTTTCACTTGGACGGACTCGCTCTTCTCGTCAACGAGGGCGTTGAGATCCGGGTACTGGAGTAGAGCGCGCGAGATGGCCTTAAGGAAGAAGGGCATGTAGGACAAGCTGAGGCCCTGGCTCTGGAAGGCCTCTCTTACTTCGGCGCGCAGCTTCACCAGCCTCGTCACGTCGCACTCGTCGCTGTACACGAAGTGCGGGATCGTCTGTGATATGATAATGTTGGATTAGGTGTAGGAATTTTGTGGGTGAGCTGCGATTTTTCTTTTTTAGTTTTCGAGGGTGTTGAAGATTTCTTTTGACTTTTGGGGATTAGGTCGATTGTATTTGATAAAATTGTTTTTCTAATTTAAAAAATAGTTGTCAGTTTAAATTTGATGCATAAATGTTTAAATGTGAAAACAATTGCATTTTCTGTTGAGTTTTGCTTGATTAATTTATGAATTTAGATGAAATAATAAACTTGCAGATTAATCAAGCAAAAATGTCAGTGAAATTTATGAAATAAAGTATGTACCCGAGTAGCCGGGTAATTAGATTAAAATTATTATAAAAGCATCCTCCCATAAGCATGCATAAAAGAAACGAGGGGTTAGAAAATTTCTAGCTACAAAAAACCTAGGCAATCATTATGATTATTTAAAGCAGCACAAAATTTGATTCTCTTGTCACTAGGGAAAACCGAGAAAAACTGGGTTGCGGTTGATTAAGTAGGCAGCCCAGGAAGTATAAGAAATATTATTATTTATACATGGCTTAAGTAGAATGAGTTGGCCATGGTAAGGCCGTTCTATGTAGATCTACGCTCATGTTTATTCCATCGTATTTGTCTCAAATTTCTTAAAGTACAAAAGGGTCGAATTAACTTATTTGATCAAGACTTTTTAGTCGCGATTCAATGTAATATTTAAAAGGACTTTTCTGAAATGTACTAGACATTTCATGAATATAAGAATACTAGTTTTTACGATTCTGAATTGAAGTTAGGGTATAGCTTTTGCTAGGTTGACTGTAAGGAAAATCATTTTCCAAGAAACAATTTATTGCCTTTACAAGGTATTGTGAAAAATATTTCGCAATTTAAAGTTTATTAATAATGAACTATAGAAACTTTAACAAAGCACTTGTTGAATAAATAAATTCTATTATTTATTAATGAGAAGATATACGTATAGTTTTCCATAATTTTTCCTATTTTGAATACATATTGAAAAATTAAAATGTTTGCTTTAAGTATGTTAATTTGAATTATATTTTATTTTTTCTTTATGTGTAACCACTACCTTTGAATTATATTTAAAGAAATCCAATAATAAACCTTTTTACTTATGCATACAAAAATCCATAACTTAAATATGAAAATAAATTTTTAGCATGAATAATAACTGATTAATATTTAATAAACAGAACCTATAGTATCATTATAAACAAAACAATTTTTAATTAAGTAAATTTTTAAAGGTTTAATAAAAAGTAGGTTTAAAATGTTTGTATATAGATTCGCTTGTATAAAAGTATTAAACTATATTATTATATTTTTTTTTATTACATGGTGTTATATTGTTAATTGTCTCCTTTAAGAAAATTTAATTCAGATTTGAAATACAATAATTTTTATATACTGAAAATACATTGCCTATCTAACTTTAAACAAACAATATCTTTCCTCTCAGAGGTATAGTAGTCCACCTTTTATAAAAATCTCTAGCCTGAAGTATTTAGCTTTCACGATTTATGTACAAAACTATGTTTTGTCTAGAAAAAGTTTATAACTAGGAAAATGCTGGATAGTTAGATAAATGTAAATTGCTTTTTGTGTATTTGTTAAGCATAAATGAAAATCAGACAGCCTCTTACTCAAAGAAACAATAAAATTGTAAAGAGAGCACCAACGTTACAGAACACGAATTACAATTAACCCCTTATGGAAAATCTCTGCAGAATTTCTGCATACTTTCTAGTCATTTTTGAAATCACATATCTAGGATTATTATTTCAAAAATGTTTCAAATATTTTTAGGGCACCCCTGGAGGCTATATTATTCTCCGAAGCCAAATAATGTACTCTTAAACATCATAATTCGTTCTCCAGGCTTTAGTTACCCATCAACACGCCGCGTAATGATGCAGAAACGCTATATGCATACGGTTTAATATCATTTTATGTTGAAAGTTTGATGATCCACTCAGATTATTACATAGTTGGATTCTGAAATACTGTTTACTCGACCTTCAAAGAGTGCATGAGTCATCAGCGTCGAAATATTAGAAATA
>JAPYZA010000487.1:0-43054 GCA_030522685.1 Eupelmus azureus
GTCCGAGAGACCTTGGAATTCAAGTTCTACTTGGAAACCTACTACTTCGTCCGAGAGACCTTGGAATTCAAGTTCTACTTGGAAACCTACTACTTCGTCTGAGAGACCATGGAATTCAAGTTCTACTTGGAAACCTACTACTTCGTCCGAGAGACCTTGGAATTCAAGTTCTACTTGGAAACCTACTACTTCGTCCGAAAGACCTTGGAATTCAAGTTCTACTTGGAAACCTACTACTTCGTCTGAGAAACCATGGACATCAAGTTCTACTTCGAAGCCCGGTAAGTCTTTATTTTAGTAACATGAATAAATTTACATTTATTTGTATAATTATTTATAAGCATTCATTATACACAAAAATATGTTAAGTTCAATGATATTTTTAATTTTAGATTATCCAACATCGTGTCCAAAGGATGACTGGGAAGAACCTGTCTGTTTACCGCACGAATGTGTTTGTTCCAAATATTATAAATGTGATAAAGGCCGCCAAATTCTTGAAAAGTGTCCCAATGGTTTACATTTTAATCCTTCTATTCACAAGTGTGACTTGCCCGAAAATGCTGGATGTATCAAAGTAACAACCACTATTTCTCCTCCAACTGACTGTCCGCCATGGGGTAGCACTCCGGAGGCCGTTCATATAGCTCACGAAACGAATTGTTCGCTATTTTATACATGTGTCAATGGAGGAAAGGTGACTCAAGAATGTCCCAATGGATTATACTTTAACCCTGAAATACAGGTGTGTGATTGGCCATGGAATGTAAACTGTACTAACAAGACTCCAATAACCACGTCTACTACTCGAAGATCAATCCACAAAAGAGCTATTGAAATCGATGGAGACTTCAAGCCTACAATTCAAACCACTACTCCATCGTGGCAAAATCCCAAAACTTGTATTGGACGGTGCCCTTATGTTGACCCGCACAACTATACCGCGCAGCTACCGAACGAGCTTTGCACCAAGTTCTGCAAATGTAGCAATGGACGTGCTTATGTGATACCATGTCCTGCGGGTCTTCACTACAGTGTTAAACTCAAAGTTTGCACCTGGCCCTATGAAGCTAAGTGTACCGGCATAGGAGGAATTACTACTTCAACTACATCTACTGAAAGGCCTTCAAGTAATTCTACATCTACCGAGAAACCTAGTAATTCCACATCTACTGCACGACCTTCCACTACATCAAAGTCACCTGAGAAACCTTCTAGCACTTCTACCAAAAGACCTATAACTACTTCAAAAATTCCTTCAAGTACTTCCAACGTGCACAATAGTGTAAACGAAAAGATAGAAGAGAAGAAAGCCCCTCCGTCATTTTTCAGCCGTATGTTTAATTGGTTTTAAAAACATAAATTTTGCTTAAAAATTTTGCTTATACATTAATTATTTTTAATATAAAATCAATTAATATAATATAGAATAATATAAAAAATATAAAATATGATTAATTAGTTATAAGATATGCGAAGCTAATATTTATGTTATTAAAAATACTCACTATGTATGATTATATTTAAGTATTTATTTAGATATTTTATCTCTTTATTAACAAATAAAATATTTTTTCTAAATATTATTTGAAAATATACGTAGCAAATTTGCATATTAAAAAATCCTTTCAATCTTTATTTGAAATCCTCTAAAAATTAACGACATTAGTAAAGTTTGACTTGTACCAATGTTACATATTGTACGATTAAATATCCAGAACACTCTATCTCTCAATTGTTGCAACATCAATCATTTCCTTAACTCATATAAAAAATATCCAATAAATCATGTACGACAAACACGACAATCGCAATAACAGCAGCGCGGCGACAAAGTGACGCAAGGCAACGATATGCGCGGAAGCGCGCTTAGCTCGTGACGCTCGTTAGAATCGTCAGATATCTGCAGCGCCAACCGCCTCTGCTGAGCGTTGACCCCCTCGCGCGTGTGCGGATATGGCACCTGGACTGACGGCTCGATATGCACACACGCTCAATGCCAACTTAATCCGCGCCTCTCTGTGTACACGCCAATCCATATCGGCCTCCTTACCCGCCGACTACTTCAAGCTGCGCTTTCTTTTTATCGATGCTAAGACTCTGTAAACGGAGTTTTACAAACGTCGGGAATTTTATTCGCGCTAATTAGAAAGTGTTTTAGTGACGTGCGAAATTAATCGAGCGCGGGTAGCAGAACTGACGTCGAGACAAGAGTTTGTTATTCGTATTGATAAAGTAATTAATCTAATTGTTAGAAGGTCTCACGAAAACCTATTAATTCGATTAAAGAACGTATATAGATAAGTGCGTCTTATCGTGCAAGGCAAAATATTCTAAACCATTAAAATCATAAATTTCAAAGTAACTTTAAAACGCTAATAAATTCGCACTCGTTCCTTGTTGAATGTAATTTTGACCTTCCATATCTTTAGAAGATTACCAAATCGTAATCCTAGTATACGAAAACAGATCACCAACTAAGGCTAACTCAAACAAACTCACGGAAAAGCGGCAGTATCCAAGATTTTCACGCTACGATCCTTTAGACCCAACGAGAGAAAGTAAAGTCGACGCGTGTAATCCCGGACGAGTCTCGCCCCAGGTGGTCGATATGAAAACGCGGCGTGCGAGATATGACGCGGCCGAGAGACCCGTTGCTTGGCCTTGTCGATTCTCCTCGTAGATTAGCGTGCGACTAGCCGTAAATTAAAAGCTGGCCGGCGCGCACCTTTCTGGGTCGACGACGTAGCAGCTGCGACGCTTTTCTTCGATATATGACGACTTCATTTCCCTGAACGACGACGTGACCTTCTTCTCTGCCGTTTCGAGGATATTTTTTATGGAAACCGGGCGTTCGGATCGGCGGCGTTTTATGGAGATTCGAACGGAGCGTTTTTTCGGTGTTGATGGCTTTATTACGTGGAGCGAGTTTCTTTGCGGAACAGTGATGATGGATCACCTGCATCGTCGGATTGAGCTATGGGAAGATTCACTTGTGTTGCGTTAAGCAGTTATTATAAGACGGTTAGCGAGTTTGATGTATTCATAAGTAAGCTTAGTGTTTAGTGACTAGCTTGTTAAAAGCGAATAAATTATGTCTTTGAACGGCATGGATAATGAAACCGTTATACTGCATAACTGTTATGAGAATCAGTTTTGAAGACATAATATTGGGTTGATGTTACAAAATTTTCTAGTTCATAGAATAAAACAGTTCTTCTAATATTATTTATAGATGGTATTTTTAATTTTATAAATTGTATTTGAATAAGTACTAGAAAAATCAATGATGTACATTTATTGTCTCTATAATTTCACTCTTAATTAATATTTATATCTTTAATTAAACCCAAAAACAAGTACTTTTTTATCATTATTCCTTCCAGGTCCCTTTCTCTAACAACGCATACCCCTTCCATTATTTTACGACGCTAACTTAATCTTATGCTATAACCAAAATCCATTGAACTTTTCCAACTCTGTGAAACACAATACACTGAGCCAGTCGGTTGAATTCCAGCAGCGCGAATGCCAAGCTTGCCTCCCCGTTTTTCGATTATTCATTCCTCATCCGTACCAAGAACGGACAAGAAGCTGTCCTCTCTCGCTCTCAGGGAAAGACTTAATTAAGGCTTTCGGCGGCACGTAGCCAAAATCGGCCTGACAAATTCGACGACCGCCCCGGAGATTCGCTTAAAAATCGATCGCCTCCAGAACTGGCTGGGATCAATTTGTTCATTGCTCGGATCTTGCGACGACGATGGGAAAAAAAAGAGTAAGAGATGGGACGGTGTGCGTTTTCTGTTTACACGCGATCGACTCGCGGCTTCGTGGGAATTGATCGTCGAGGTGGGCTGTGTTTGGTTGCCAGGTGCCGGTGATTGCACCTTAAAAGGTATTGGTTGTTTCATAGTTTATTGATTGTTGGAATATAAAAATTTAAAGAAGATCGCAAGCAAACTGAATAAGTGTTTATACTTTTTTATATTTCGAAATGTTTCAATCAAGTAAAAAGTAATAAATACCTAACTAAATACATAAATAAACAAAGATTATAAGTATTTTTCTCAGTATCAGTGTATTTACATTTCATTTCAGATTTTATACAAATAATATTTTTGTTGTTGCTTTACACGTTTTATTAAACTCTCATATTATCTTCCTATATTTATTTAACGATAATCCACGAATCGTGATAAATATTACATGATAGCACGTAGTACTTTAATCACGAGAATCTGGTCTTCATTTTTTTCACGTATACGTACACGTTTGAGAGAATCTGAAATTCTAATGTTTTTTCTGAGTATTTAACTTCCATTGCTACTTTCAGTAACACTGACCATTTTTCTTGTATTTTTACAGACATGAGTTTTTCCAACAGTATTTTCTTCTTTTCTTTCTTTTCACATCTCACACACACCTGTTGAATTTTGATGCAAAGAGCATCTTGTAACAATTGTATATAATCATGTGATCTTGCCATTAATATAACTTATTCATCAACGCTAATGTGCAATATATTTTGTATAACAAAAAACTTCCTTTAAGTCTCATTGCGCTTCACCAATTTCCAATTATCCATTTCAAGCCTCCTCTGCCACACACCCATCTTCCACCTCTAAAGACTTCAAATAGCGCAACGATCCTCTCCAAGGCGTATACATATTTGCACAGTCTCGGTTGCGCCGGGCACGTCTGTCTCGCCGAGAAAACCCGATCCGCGTCATGCAGTCCACGTTGAAGGCCGCGGCGGGGCGCCCCGCTGCCTCGTCTCTTCTCGTTTCCCTTGTTTCTTTTATTGTGCTCGCGAGCGGCGCGCCCCTTTTTTTAGAAGACGATGCTTTCTTTTTTTTGAAAAGAAGAAAGAGAGATGAGAGTCGATACGCGCGGTGGGACTCTAAATGGCGAAATCGAGCTTAGAATTCCATTAGGTTGCAGAGAGTTGCTATATTTCGCTGGGTATTTGGTTGCTGGAAAGAGGTTTTATTTATTGGTTGAAGAACCAGCTAGAAATGAATTTTTGAGATAGCGAAGAGTAGGTACTTTGTATTTCTCTGGACTTTCGAGAGGGTTTAATTAAGTTGAGTTAATAAGATAAATGTCTGATATCTTTCGATGACTGTGTCCTTATCTTTATATACTAAATTAATAATCAATTAAAAGTAAGACAATATCATACCATCATTGTCCAGATACTCAACAAAAACCAAATACATCTGATAATCAAACGGAAGAAACTTTAAAAACCAAAAGAGAAAGCACCTCCCAAAAAATTTACGTACACGCAAAACGAAAGCCCGGCAAAAATTAAAGGAATGCGGGCCGTTATCGCCACGCGTACGTCCCGATAAAATCAAATGTTAGTCCCGCGACAAATGTCTAGCACCTAGTCCACGATAAGCGAAAAGCACCGGTACTCCAAACTCAACAACACACACACGGCCATTCATAAAAACAAACGAGTTTAACGACAGGTCAAAGGAGAGCTGCTCCAGTCCGCTCACAATCGATAACGAGATTACGAGTGCTAAAATTGCAGGGACCCGTCGGTGTAATGGCAGCCAAGTCACGCGATGGATTTCAGTGGCGCCTTCTGTGTGGTCCGGTGATTCCGATCTTTATTACACGCTGCGACATCGGTCGTGGTGTGTTTGTTACGTTGGCCGCTCGCGACAGATGGAGGAAGTTTGATTTTGTCGCGGGGACAGATGTCGAGATGGTGAGGAGGTTGGTGAGGTCGTAACGGCGATAGGAGACAGCCTGGGCTGAACGATAAGGAGATGTGAAAGTGGAATGTGCTTTGATATAGATTGCGTAGAATGATTTTTTTGGGATACTGTCGGCTATTTATAGAGCTAATCTAGTGGTTTTATTTAGTGATCGGTTGTGACAAAGTGCGCGACTGTTCATATGAAAGTCGACGACAGTGTGCTCGTTAAATGTAAATAATTGCAGTAATTAAAAGGTATTACTTTCAGATTCAAATCATCGGTAATATTTATTTTCGTCTAAATAAAAATCTGAAATGTACACAAATTTGTTCAAAGTTTTCAAGAGCCGCTCCTAAAACAAATTAACAATCATTACGCGATCAAGCCAGAAATCACCTTCACTGCAAAGATGCATAAACCTCTCATTAAACCCCATCAAAGCGCTTCTCTCCTTCAAATTTGTCATCCACGAATCCTATCTTTCAGCATTCCTCAAAAATGTTGTCCGATGGCGCATAACATCTCTATATACGTAACTCACTAACGCGTGTCAATGATGAATGGACGAAAAGGTAGGGGCGCCTCGCTTTGATCGATCGACCAAGTATTAGCCGTCAATTCATCATCGGTCCATAAGCTTTTAAACTTTTCATTGCACGACGCGCTGGATCTGAGACGAACGATTAATTCCGCAGTCGTTTGGAATCATTCTGTGTGAAACTAGCGGGCAATTAAGAGCGGCTGGCTTTGCGGGTTGCGCGCCGCGAGGTGAAAGCGAAGGTGGCGGCGAGGGCTGCGATTCAATTATATGCTAAATTAATTTGGTTTGTTTATTATTGGAAATTAGCGTTGAAAATTAGTTTATTGAAGGTGTTAATTTGGGTTTGTTTGTGGCTTTGGTATAGTGAGCTAAATGAGTGGTGTAATTTGTTCTTATAGACGCATTTCGAAACTTTTAATGAAGTAAGTTGAGAAAAATAAGCTTCGGATCGTGCCTTGTAAATTTCAATTATTTCTATTTCAACGCTTTGGAAACATGTCGTAATATATTTAATCGTTGCCATATAATAAAGAAACGGAATTTCTTGTTTTGGTAATCGAACTTGAAAATTAATTTTTGCTCCATCCCAAAAGCACACTTTCTAATTTCTACAATTCAAAAATCGAACAATTTTTATCCTTAATTCATGAACGACGCATTTCCTTCGACAAAATAATCACAGCAATAAATAACAATTTATCCACAGCACTTATACACTATCGAATTTCGCGCTAAATCAATTCGCCGACTTTTTGTCGCTAAATCCGCAAGGAATTCGTCCTTCCCCGCGCAGTTTTCGCCTTTCAATGCTAGAAACTGTATAGAAAGTTCGCTTCTCCCGAGAAAAACCTTTACGAATCCCTGGGAAGATCTCAGGTTATTTAATGCCCGCTTCGAAACGTAATTAACATCGCGGGGGCAACGCGAATGACCGTTCGGATTTCACACCGAGAAGCTCGGCTGATAAAAAGTGCGCGTGTATAGAGGGAAGCCTCTTTCCGGTACACGTGTATTTTCACCGAGTACTTGTCAAAGCGCTAATTTCACCGGCGCGTTTCTGTGTGTATACGTTCGGAAGCGCGAGTGCGATTCATTAATTACGCCGGGGAGAGGCGAAGTAGCTTTCGCACGATCGGTACGCGCTCTTTCTCCGGATCGGTTTTTTTCTAGCGTTCGGCAAAGCCTTATCCTTATTCCGTGCTCTCTTATTTTGCTACTTTCCTTAAAGGCTGCCTTGTGGACTGTATGACTGCGAATGTGTGCGATGCGTGAAATATTACCTTAAGTATGTTATGTGCGAAGGAAGTGAATTTTTTGCTATTATATTTTTTGATATTTAGTTTTATCTCGAATAGAAACAATAGCCTTAAATAGAAAAACCGTACAGTTTAAGTTTTTAGAAGCTCAAAATATCTTAAGTTCGTAAATCCACAATTTTTAGTAATAATTATAATAAATTATATATTATTTAAGCGAAGTAAACGTAAAAGACGCCATATTCAGTTCTTTTTCTTATTTTTGTTTCTTCATTTTTCAGTCTTTTCTAAGTCTTTTACTGCGTGTACCTCGTCGCAAGTCTCTCCCCTAATCGGATTTAGCGCAGACGCGTTTACTTGTACGCGTCGGTCAGGTGCCAAGTCAGATACTCGACTCAAAGACTCAGAGGGGACTATGCGTTTATGAGTGGGGGTTAAAATGATTACGGATTTCCAATGATTTTCCTAGAAGAAAAAATATACAAAAAAATGAAGAGAAATTATGGTCTTGCTTTTATATTTTTGAAATCAATAATCTTATAAAAAAACATTTTTCACTTATGGGTTTAATATATTATAAGGCGATTAAGTTAAGAACTTAATCAGAGCTCGTTTTACTATGTATAATTATTCTTATTAAATTTTATTGCTTTTTAGAATTTAAATTTAGACGCGTTGAAAACTAATATAGTGGACGAACATGTTATATTTCCACAAGCATACTTAATTATATGTAAACAATTTAATAAATCTAACTAACTTACATCGTTTTATTTTAAATGATTATTATATTTTTAAGATTTTAACTTTTCTTGCAAAGTAAATAATTACTTATTATAAAATGCAGAACAAATAAGGTTTGTAAAAATAATAAATATTATTGTATGCAAATTAAAGCAGTACATTGAACTTTTTAATTTATATATAATGACCGCCTGCTTCTCATGTTTTCAAACGCAATATTGCATAAATGATAAAGAAGTTCAACAACACGAAAAAAGATAATGCATCAAGAGCCGCAGTATTAAGTGTTTACAATAACATGAAACAGACTTTCATTTTTTGGCGTAAATATTTTATTTCGGAATAAGAATGACTTTGTTTCTTTATAAACACACCATCAAAATTATCTGAGATAAGATAACTACATTTTTTTATATTATTCGATATCAGACCCAGTATACAACTAACAACAGACAAAAATTAAACGCTCTCTATTTAACTCAATCCACGCCAACTACTAAACCACCAGCCTCAAAATTTATAATCCCCACACCCAAGTCCCGTTCACCTCCTCACCACCCACGGCAGCACAAAAAAACTCCAACTATCACGTCCACGCCACTCTCATTAGCTCCCCATCCTCCACTTCCGCGTCCTCCTCCTCATCTCAACAAAAGAGCTGCCCTCCACGTTATCCTCTGCACTCCACATTTTTCCAACCCTCCCCCCGCGCTGAAAATATATTCCTCGCGGTCAGCTCCCGACTTCCGCCGTCGTGAGACTCGTGCTACACGCGCCGTGTGCGCGCGTCACCTCTGTAAAACCCCATATACACGCGAGGGCCTGCCTCTATTCGCTCTCCTCCCGGCCGTTACTAATTAAGTGATCGGGGCGCGCGGTCAGGTGCCGCCGCGGGCTAATTAGGCGAAAGCGCGGCAGCAGCGGCGGCTTCTTCTTTTAGAGGAGAAAGAGAAGCGGGCTAATGATTTCTTGCCGCTGCGCTCGCGCGCTTAGTATGCGCGAGACGGAACGTTTAGGTATGCAAGCACGACCCGAGTGAGCGAGGGTTTGATGTTTATTGACGCAGGAGGAGAGATCGGAGAGCGATGCGGGATTAATGGCGCGATTAGACGCGGGTTAGAGAGAGAGAGGTGGATGCTTGTAGGATTCGGATTTTTTGGGTTAAGGGGGATTGATGAATGGACGGGTGCCGATGCGCCGGCGCGAAAGTAATGTGTTTACATGTGGTTTTTATTCCGGGGCTAATTGAGACGGAGGCTGGATTTATATGATGATTCTGTGGAGGATGAGTTGGAGAATTTGTCATTTTGAAATTGTAGGTTTTACTTTCGCGTGTGACGATGGTAGCTGAGGTTGATGGATTTAAATCTGAGTTGACTTGATTGAAAACGTTTATTTATTATTAGATATATCGTTGGTTTCATGCGTCAAATTTAATTATTTTATATGTAAAAGTGTATTTTTACTTCTATATTTTTCAAACATAAATACTGAATTTTTTTACGATATAATAAATATTGTATGTTAATTTTGATTATTTTGTTTGTTACAGGTAAGCCAAAATTCGAAGCAGTAGCCATGAACCCATTATTTCTGTAAGTACTTAATTCAATACTGACAAAACAGAATTAGTGAGCGATCGGGACAATTCATCACTTTCTATGCGATTGTATCAAATTTCGAGATATCGGAATCTCAGCTCACATTGTACTTCACCGGATGAACTTACGTTCCTTTCATTTTATATTTCCATCTCAAACACTCAAACATTAATAACACCTTTTTTACGATCAACACACTCAACTCTTCTATTGAGCTCATTTTTATGCATCAACCACAATAATAACAATGTGAGCCCGTCATCCTAGTGACCAATTATTGTTCAATGCAACGAGAAGACGCGATAGGCGAGAGGTGAATTTCTTTTATGCAGAAAAAGCGATTGTCTCCGGTGAGTGTTGTCTTTAATGACGAGCGGTGAAATCGAATGGTCCGCCAAGTCGGCCATCGTTAATTTTTCATTTGTAAGCGACGTTGGCTTCTTTTTCGTGCCGCTTAGGGGTCACAGTTGAGAATTGTTTCTCTTGAGATATGCAGGCATTTATACTTGATGATGAATCTTTTTTGTTATCGCATTTCTGTATACTGAATGGTGATACCAAGAAAACAAAAGAAATGCAAACGCGCATATGAAAAATAACATAATTTTTCACTTGAAAAATCACGGTCAAAATAAATTATTAACTAAATAAACCTTTTAAATTTCATTATTTACCAATTCTATTATTAATTCGAAAGCACTCCACTCGAAAGCGCGCAAATAAAAGCTCTCAAGCACTCACCGCTAAACGAAAAAAAGTCCAAATCCTTAACCGCCCAACATCCGCAGCAGGAAGCATCTCTCCGGCAAGAGACGTCCGTGAATGACATCTCCTGAGTACTCTCTTCCAAGATTCTTCTGCTGTCCGTGGCAGCTGTGCTCTCTAAGCTCTCCCGTCGCAGGTCCATCGCCCTCAACATAAAAGAAGAAAATCCCGGTACAATCTTATCTAACAGCTTTGAAAAAGTCCTAGCTCGTATTGTCAACTCTAGCCTCTTCTTCTCTACCCTAGAGCCATACAGAAAGCAAAAAAGCTCCAGCACAGTGGAGCGAAATCTCGGAGTCTTTATGCGAACGATGAAACAAGAGTTACATCTCTGGCAGAGCTTCGAGAAGCTACTATATACCGACACCCACGCGCGCAAATAGCGCACTGCGCATACCCGAGCAAAGATACACAAAAGCGCGAGCGCTTCTAAAACTACACGCGAATGATAATGATTCATGCGGCGGACGCAATTGGACTCGCTCTCGAAGACACCTACGCGCATCAGGGTACTTAGAGCGCGGGGTGTGTGTACATACACTCAAAGGACCACCGCGAAAGCGAGCGCTTGGTCCTAATAGCGGTACAGCGACCGCCCATGGACGGATCCATCAGCTGGCTTGGCTTGTTTTAGCTGCGATGGAGGAGAGAGGATAGAGCTGTGTCCTTTTTCTCGTTTGCGGTGCGGAGCGCGGTTTTGAATCTCTCCACTGTAGGTCCGTCGAATGACGGATGACTTTCTCCAGGGCTGGCATTGTTTTGTGATTTTTCTCGAGATGATCTGGTCGATGGTTTAGAGGGTCAAGTTAGCGTCGTTGGATTTTTTTTCGTTTTAAATGCGCGGTTGCCTTTGGTGTTTTTGTATACGGATAGAATTATGAAAGTTTGGAGAAATAGTAACTGTGCTATTAAATTTTTACCCCTTTTTTATTGGAACGAAAAATAATTGTATATACACATTCATGATTGTGCGTTCATCGAAAGAGCCTCACGTCATATTCAAAGCAAATATCATTTTTAAAGCGCTATATAAAAGCAAATCTCTAGTATCCTTAAATCCTGATATAAAAGAGTCTCAATCACAGCCCACAATACCCCCTGGTCTCCGATTACACCTCCAAAAAAAGAAAACCTCCATTCACTAAACACCCATTATTACCCTTCTCCATCGCAACCTCCCTTATCACTCCCCCTCCTCTAAAAAAAAAATCCAAAGCATCGCATTACATAATTCATCACATCTAATCCCCACACGGCGAACAATTAACCACGCGAGCGGCCGTCGAGACACAATGCATAATTCCCCCCCCTCCCCCTCCGCCAGATCGCCTAATGCCACTTGTCAGCTTTGAATAATGGGGCTCGCGCTCGGCACTTTAAGGAACGCGCTCGCGTGCGTATATTTACCTGAATTATTTATAAACGGGGTCCTTGCGCTCGTGTGCGTCTCTGTGTACCCAGCTGCGCGTCAGCGAGAGCGCGCTGGCTCTTTAAAGCCCACAGCTGCGCGCTCGAGCGCGGCTGCATTATTCCGCCGGGTCAGCGGCAAGGTCGGGGATCGCGCAATGAAAGTTCGCCTTTTTTGCCTGAATTCGGCTTTCACCCTGGCTGAGGAGGCGGTGTATGAATGGATGAGCGACTGCGGGTAATGTAGGAGGCTGTTGATTGGAATATGTTTATTGCGGAAGGGGACAGAAGTTTTTTTTGGAATTATGGTTTGTTTTGACTGTGTTTTATGAGAACTATATCTGATTAAGTTTGAGCGAGATAGTTATTCAGATGTTTATAGATGCGAAATGAATATTTTGATGTATTTAAATAAAATTATAAAAATTATTATCCAATACATTTGTTGAATTTAAAATACAATACAGAATCAATGTAAGCTAATTTATGCTAATCACATAACGACTGTTAATACAAAATATGAGCGAAAGTAGACTCGATCGTTTACATTTAAACAAGCCAAGCTCGTTTTTCACACTAATTACTTACATAATCCCGCAGCCGTACCTTTATTCCCCAGCCACGAACTCTAAACCCCCAGAATCGATAAACCGCCGAATTAAATCCCCTGGAACCTCGCCAAACCGATTTCCTCCAAGATCAGTTTCCTTCCTCCCTTTCCAATTTCCGCCGACGTATTCAAACGATCATTTTTTATAAGCCATTAGCGTCGAGATTAAGACCATTACAGCCGCGCGAGCGCGCGTTGTTTATCGCCTGAATATCTGAATAGCAGATTGCAGAGGAGATGCAGATTCCGCGCCGAGTTAATGTTTCATTTTATATGCCCGTGGAAATTAATGCCCCGCGCGTGTGTGTTTCTGGTTTCATTAGCCGCGGCTCGCTCGCGCGCCCGCGCGGGGCTTTGTTAATTAAGAAATATTTCTATGCGTTGGGCAATTTGATGGGCCGAATGAGTATAAATTTGTTACAGTTCGAGCTTCGTCCGAGCGGAAAACGCTTGTAGATAGATTTAATTTGCAATTAAAGTCGCATTTAGTGCGTCGTGTAAATATATCGGATTCTAAATATACTCTTTATCTAAACGGAGCGCATTAGTTTTTATAATGTTTAATGGCCGTTAATAAATACGTATCTTTGAATTAAATGCAAATCCAAAGAGACACATAATCCAACAAAATATTACACTTACATAAAGCTGAAAGTAACAATGTCTGAATCAAGCCGCAAAATAAATCAAATGACGCAACCACTCATCGACTGCAGTGCTCGTCAAAAAAGAAAAATCCGACACTAGCAGCGCCTCGCCGTGTCAATCTAACCACATAGTTATTAAAGCCATCGCGAGGTGGCGAAGCCAGTCGCGCTGTTAAGTAGGCAGCCAGGGATTAATATAAGCAGCCGGCGGCGCTCGCGCGTTGACGGATCTCAACGTCGAGGCGAGCTTTTTTCCAGCGCTATCTTATCTCCATGGACACGGACGACATGCAGTCGAATGTAGCTACTTACGCTTCTATATTTATTTTTCTTCTTTTCATTATTTACATCAAACTTAACGTTTACGTTAGGAATGTAATGGAATGAGCAGGAGGATGGAAATCGGCTGGCTGCAGCCGCGTTCGCTTACACAGAAGGAGCTGGTACGATTAGCGCAAGCTCAGGCCTACGCCGTGAGTGTCACCATGGAGTGTCGGAAGTCGCACGAGGAAGTGGGAGATGAAGTTACGGAGGGTGGAGTTGCTGAGAAGGTATTGGATTTGTGAGTTTTATTTTGAACAGAGCGGGAAAAGTGTGTTGATGATACAGTAATGCGGGTGGTTTTATAGAGCGTGGTAGAGCCTGAGGAATCAGAGGAGAAAAACGTCGATGTTGGAGAATCGACTTCTCAAAATGACGAGCCGGAGGAAACGGCTTGTAAAGACGAGGATGTTGGGGAGACGATGAGTAACAATGGAGAATCCATGGTTTCGCAATAAATTTGTATTTAATTTTGATTTATGTTTAGAAAATATTTACTGTAAGTGTAAGTAATTAAAAATAATAAAATTTGCATCAGTGTCTAAAAAAATTGTTATCTTACATCAACATACAGAGTAAGAATAAAAAAAAAAATAAATTAAAAATCAATCACTGAAAGCTAAATGCCAATGAAAGTTTACATCGCACCTCAGCTCGACAACTTCAATCAATTACATTCCCATATAAACCACTGAAAAAAAAACGAAAAAAACATCGCCAGCCTCGCCTCACGCAACCAGCCCTCTTGCAAAATTCCATGAACTTTCTCACCGCGACTCTCCTATGTCTTTACCGCTAAACCCCAGACCGGCGCTCGCTCAAACAAACGAAGCCGCTCGCGCTCGAGCTATTAAAAAGAAGATCGCTCCTGGCTCAATACATATACCCATACCCACCAACCTCACCTCCACACAATCCCCATATATACCACCATATTCACCGTTACCTCGTCCGCGTTATACATAAACCTCCGTAAAACGGGGCGCTAAGGCCCTTAAAATAGGCCTCCCTAATTAGAATTATTACACGGAGGGCGGGGGGGGGGGGGGGCAAAAAAACATATGCACTAGCGGGGGCACAAAAAAGCAGGAGAAGTCGTGTGCGCGCGAGATATAAGGCGTCGATATTCTTCCGCCGATATAACGAGCCGAGCACGCCCTAATAAATCACGCTTTTCCCATGGGTGTATATAGGGATGCCGCGCGGCTGGGTAATCGATGATCGCGATCCTGTAGCTCTCCGAGCCGCAGAACAGACGGGGAACGCCGATTAGATATTCGCGCTTTGGGTGTCGCGGCCGCGGCGCTGAGGTTGGGTGTGTCGTGGCGGGTCAGATGCGACCTGGAGATGTGATGCCTCGGCTAGCCTTTAGCGGAATTTTGAAAGTGCTCGGGCTGATTTATCGGGATGCTGGGGTGGGAGGGAATGCGGTGTGCGGAGAGATTGGGTTTTTTTTGGGTTGGCGGCGCGGGTATTGATGCTGGTGGGTGATAAATGTTTTTTGGCAGTTGTGCAGGCGGATGGGTTTGGGATGTGTGGTTGGTTTATGGGGAGTGGATATTTATTATGTGATTAATTACAGTTAATCGTATAACATGGGAACGTTATTTAAAAATACGATTTTATTTATTCCCTTCTAAAAAGGTTTAATAAAATCCTGTAAATTGAATTTTCTTTTTTTATTCAAAAAGGGTTATATATCTGAATAGAAAACTAAACAATTATTGCGTAGTTTATAGGTTCTAGTTAGAGTTTAAACTTTAAGACCTAACTAAAATTCAAAGATTATTCATAAACTAAATAAATTTTTACTGGAGTAAACTAATAATAGATCTGCTTACAATTATAAAACATTAAAAAACAAACAAAACAAAAATCATCCTTGCTTATTATAATTCAGAAGCACAATAGATCTACCCATTAATCTTCCCCGATCAATAACATACAGTTACAACCACGCAAAATTCAATACCCACATCGCGCACCAAAACCCAGCGCGTCAATCCTTTCGCTCTCCGCAATATCACATCAACGTATCCACCCTCCCACAAACAATGGGAAAGCCATAGACCTCTCGAAAATTAATAGGGAGCAGGTCTTCCTTTCGAAACGATTATTTACGCTCTCGGCGCGGCTAAAACCGAGAGCACCGCCACGATTATACAATTCCCAATTGCAGAGGCGAAACAAACTTATTAGCTCTTATGATCCTCACTTTCAATGACTAATAACCGGTTTCCAGCTCGAGATTAGCGCGTATACGCGCATTTTCAATGATCGCTCGCGCGCTGTGGGAGTGGTTTATCGCTCCTTTTCTCGAAATCCTTTGTCGTATCTCGTGTGTGGGTAATGGCAGGCTCGTGCCCCTCGCTCGCGCGCGTGCGGCTTTTCTTTTCCGACGCCGCGCGGCCCGCGGACTTTCTAACATTAATTTCAAAAACGCTCGGGACGGCTTTGGATATTGCTACAAATCAAAACGCGCGTTTTTCGATGAGCTCAGTGTGTGTTTGCCTTTAGTTAATTGATAATAAATCCTGGCTTTGTCACTTATGTAAGCTTTTGCGAGTGTTTATGAAATATTTATATTGGTTTGTGAGGATTTTACGTTTGCTGAGGCTGTGGGAAAAGCTGGGTTATTAGTCCCATTGTTTTCAAAAATGGTACTTTTCGTGCTGGGTTTGTTTACAGATGCATTGATTGTTTGCAAATTTGAATGTGCTTTTGATTTGGTCCTGGCATTTACGATGCAGTTATCTTATCTTGAAAGAGTGATAATTTTCTTTTATTGCTTTATTCTTGTTTTGGTACCTGCTATATGCAATATTTACGTTTGTCGTATAAAGTATCTTATTAAAACGCAGCAAATTTAAAAATTATACACATCTCATGTAATTATGCTTTAAATTTTTTATTTTTTCTTATTCAAACAAACAATCGTAAACAATAATTATTAAAAAAACCCATGCATTAAAACCATAAAAAATCCTGAACAAACCACCTCGCATTTCCCTTCCACACTCTACCACAATCACCACCTCAACTCCCACCTACACATATTCACGCCGATGCCTTCCAGCAATCACCTCACTCAACCCACATCGAAACACCTGCGCTGCGATCCATCCTTGTACTATCCCGCTCGCTTTTGTCCTCGCCGTATACCAACACAGACACAGTCTCTAGCCTGAACTTTGAACCCGCTGCACAGCGCGAAAGCTAACTGTAAGACGTCTGTATGTACACCTCCTTCCTTTCCCACCGGAAGGAAGCAGAAGACTAGCGGCTCGCGTGAGAGTTAGGAATTTATTGCTCGCGCGTGTTTAATTTCGCATTAATAAAAGCGCGCTCGGGCGCGGAGTGAGTAATTAGATAAATGATAGAACGAGAGTATTAGCCTTAATTGAGACACTCGCTGGCTTGTCGATTATTAAACTTAACCGCCGTTTATTGGATTTTAATTAGACTGGGATCTGGCGCGCGTGCGACTTTTTTACCTCGTTAAAACCCGAGGGATGCAGTTCCGATGTTTACGTAAACACGGACGGCTGATTGTCGGATCACACGGCGAGTCTAGGACTTTAATGAACCGTTAGCGGCGGCGCTCGTTTTTGAAAGTATATGACCGCGGCTCTCAATCGTGCCGGAAAAATCGAATGATCGAAGCCGCATTTTTCGCGGCGTTATTGTTTTGAGCCGCGCGATTTTTCGAGCCCCCCGGGGGAAGTGGCCTGTTAATCGGGAAATCTTGAAAGTCATTGTTGGCACTTTCACCGCGCCCGGGCCTTGATTCGACTCCTCGATTATGACGACAATGATGCCGATGCATTTAGCTTGAAAAATCGCCGTCGGACGGTTTTTTTTCGCCGGCCGAGCTGATATACCGGCTTTTAAAAGGCGAGCTAACAATGCCGGCCAGCGGAAAGCGAACTGACTTTTCCGTTATCGTTATTAGGTGCTTAAGCGTAACTTTCTGGCCGCCGGTGGCTCGCGCTTTGCCTTTTACGGTTTGTTGAAATATGCGATCTCGTTTTGAGAAACTCGACGGCGAGCTGTTAATTTTTCAAGTGTAATCTGGGAGATTTATTTGGCAAACAATTAAGGAATCGGAAATCATAATCGGGTTACGCTTGCCATTGTATTTTTCCGTCTTTTTTTTCCTTTCGGAAAATCAATTCTGTTATGTATAGTATTGTGTTTCGCGTGACGCAATCGTGGCCGAGATTTATCAGCATAATAAGAAACATCTGAGCAAAGTGCAACAATACAATAAAAGCAATATTGTAATGGCTCGTTTCAACATCCTTTTAAATATCAGTTACATACCCGGCGCTGCTGCCTTTGCTTGCAACCTAGAATCTGAATAGTGCGCATATTCTTCGTTTGAAAAAAAAATTGCAGAGTCACGTAAATACTTCGTAATTAATCCTAGATATTTTGTTGTATTTCATTCAACTTTGTTTAATTGATATATTGTCAAGCGACGATTGCGTAAATTTAGCGAGCCGAGTGATTAAAGCGCTGACTCGGGAACCTCTCGTTAACTGATTGCGTGAGCTTCTGTAATTTTTCACGCTCGTCTTATATTATTCCAACTGTTCGCCGCCACGTTTTAATCACCAATTTATCGATCACTTATACAACATCTTTCAAATCATTCCTCAAATTAATTTCACAAGAGATAACGATCGGTAGCCACGAAACATCTCAGTTACTTCCTCTTCCCCGTATTAGCCTCAACCACCCAACTACTCATACCCTCCGCTCAAAAACCATTCGCTCTCTTCTCACTAGCAATCTCGCACTGCGAGCGCGCATTAGCTCAGCGGCTCTCGTTTTAAATTCCGCTCGCAGGCAGTTTGTCAAGCTCGCGAGAGCGAGCGCAATTACCGGCTGCAGCTACTTTAAATGAAGGTGTCGTCTCGCTCGCGTTGATAGACGATTCGAGCTCGATTTTTTTTTGTGGGTGGAGAAGCTCTCCGCGGGGTTTTCTTGAGCGCGCAGGTGCTTAAGGGCGACTTTTTGCTCGGGCTGGTGTGCGTAGGTGCCGCTGGAATGCGCTGCTTTAATGAGGGCGGCTCGAGGTTCTGGTTTTTGTGTTTTTCGAGGCGGTGCGGTTGGGCAAATTGATTGAGCGATTTGTAATGTTGATTAGGTTGTAAAATTAGAATTAAGGTTGTAATTAGGACAGTCAATGTACTTTGCAAATTAAGAGACTAGCGTTTTGAGTGTTTTTGAGAATAAATTTTATGTGATTATTTATTGAGTTGCAAAAGTGTGGAGAGTGCAATAAGAAACGTCATATTTTCATTTCTTAAGACCGTTCTTCATATTTATTAGCTCTATATCTGCTAAGTTCAAAAAAATCAAACCAGTTTTAACAAATTGTACAATTTTGTATGTAAATAAAACGAGGCAGATGACCGATCTATTAGTTAAGAGCAATCGAGAAATCCGATTTTTCGTGTAAAAGGGATTTTAATTATTGTTATTAGCTCTAATGATGTTTACGGTTGCCCCGGGCGTTTATGCTGGCATAGATGGAGCCTTAAAAGATGTCTCGGTTTCATCGGCTAGTTTATCGTATATCCAGTGAGATGGTGACGGTGCGATTGCATTGGACGTTGACAAATTTTAGCGACTCTTTAGTATACTATCAATAATGAATAATCTGCGAATCTTCTGCCGTTTAATGGCTGTTCTTTAAATTAACTAAATAGCTATAAATCTTTTACTCTTAGTAATTGAAAACATACAGGAACTTCACAATAATTTATTTGGATGTAAATTGCTAAGTAAGAGCTAAATTTTAAATAAGCTACTTAATTTCCTCCTAAAACTCATTCATTATTTTCACTTTTACGAATTTTTTTCAAAAATCCTTACTTAAACCCAAATTAATTTAACAAACCTTTATTAACAACGCTTTCCGAGACAATATTTCTAATCAAGATCGACCCGATACCTCCTCCCGCCCGAAAAAAACTCTACAATACTAACAAACTCTAATCTAAAAAAATCATTTTGAACACGATACGCCATCAGGATGCATTGTTTATCCTAATTAACCAGCCTCGAACTTTCATTCCGTCTCGCCAAAACGAAAAAAAAACGTCGAACCCGGGCAATCGGCGGAGAGCCGGAAACAACAAAACTACCTGGCCCGCCTCATTACCTCGTTTTCCCCCGTCGGCGCAAAAAACTGCGCCCACCTCGCCGCCCGCGAAACTAGGTTAGGCCCGCAGACAATTTGCCGATCTTATCCGCGCCACCCTTGCTTATTGCCCGTCGCGCTGCGGATCCCAAAGCGGAAGCAGCCAGCAAATGGCAAAAGGACGAGCCAAAGCCGCTCGCGGTTGGGACGGCTAATCGGGACAGATGATCGGCTCGATCGGTCTTCTGGCCGGTTAATGAAGAAGGCCGCATTATGCTGGGCGAGCGTCGATGAACGATTTATGCTAATACTTTGCTAAGAGTCGCGCTCCATTTGCCGGTTCGTCTGTTGTCAAAAATAGGGCGGGTGTTCTTCGTTTTTTTGGGGAACGGAGTGCGTAAGTTAATTTTGTTAAACGTGAAAAATCGGTGAGCTTAAATTGGAAAATGTTATTGCTGTTTTTGAGTTAAATTGCAGGACGTGTCTGGTATTCCGCTATCTTGATTATGGGTAAATGTACCATTAAAATACTGTCAGTTTTCCAAAGCACTTTGGATTTTTGAAAATTTAATGTAGCGTTTTACCGTCTTATTATTCTTTGGCCATTAATATAAACGGTATTAATGTGTCTATTTCGAGTGCAACGTTTTCGTCCGCGTGTAGCTGGCTGATACTTTCGATTTTACGTTTTGCGTTACAGGTGAGTCATTGGCTACCCTTTATATTAAAGAATCTCCGGTATTAACAGATTTCGATCAGCGTGTGAGAAATAATAATCTGTTTATACGACAACCATCCACTTGAGGAGCGCGCGCTTATCAGTTACGAAAGCTATTTACACTTAAATTGCGTGTTTACGTTTCAACAATGGGACTTCATTCATATTGTTGTGAGAGAAAGAGATAAAGGCCACTTTCAGAAAATCAGATTACAATTGGCTGCTGCATTAGCGTGCAATTTATATTCAAGTAAAAGTGCACCCGTTATTTATAGGCTTCGCCTATTGTGATTTTTGACGTGCCAATGTCAAATCATAATTTTTTGCGGGAACAATGTTTTTTAGAGAAAAAATCATAAGTACTTTGTGCAACTGTGTGAAACAATTTCTTTAGGTGAGCTATCAAATATCAAAACTCTTGCTAATGAAAAGAAAAGTCTGAAGGTAAAGATTTCAAGGTGAACGCTACAAGGCATAATGCCCTGTATATATATACAAACGAAATCCATTGACTACTTTCATTACATTAACTCAAAAAGCAATAACTGCAAAACATTTATCAATTCTTAATGGCTTCAAATAAATTAGCAAAAGAAAAAGTGCAATTCAGTTTATCAATTATTGATTTCGCTAATTTACCATTCAATTGAAGTCGCACAATGCAAGCCTCATAAACCATCCCTTTACTTCAATAATTCAAGAAAATTAATTTAAATCCCTTAAAGCGAATCTTACCACATAAATACTAATAAATTTATTTTACAACGCATCCTCCACTACAAAGTCTCCCAAGGCAAGTAACTCACAACCACACGCAGCTCTCTACACACGCAAACAAAAAAAAACCTCGAACATTTTTCTTAACTCCGCTACTCCCTCTGTCTCTGTAAATCTCCGAGTCTATCCGTGGCAAGTGCATAAATACTCGCCGTTTGCATAAATCAAGCATCGACCACCGGCTCGTTGTTCATTAAGTTTCTCAGCTGCTTCTGCGGCTTACACCTTTATTACGAGAAAAACGACGAGCATAGGTGAAAGTGCTCCTCTCGTTCGGAAATTTTCAATAACGATTTCCCTTTTTTTACTCCTTCGTCGACGTTCAGACTGTCTTGCTTGGAGGACGAACTAATTAGGCGCGGGTTCATCGCTGGAGTGTGTTGGCAAGTGTGTAAATAGAAAGGATGGCGTTGGACGGGTTAGTGTTTAGAGAAAACTTCGGGTTCTGGGAGACTCGCGGTTTATGGAGCGAGCTGATGAGTTGGTGTTTGATTGATGTTTAGATTTAATTATTTTTAATTTTTGAGGATTTATTGGACTAATATGGTTTTCGTGTGTAGAAATATTTGGACAGGTGAAAAGAGAATCGTTAAAAACGAATTTAACATTCCCTATCTATGAAATAAATACGAATGCTCACCTTTTCCTACATCCTAATTCAATTTTTATTAATTTTCATAAATTTCACACTAAACGGCAATAAATCTTTCATCAAAAAATGTTTGCCCGTCGCATCCGCAATCGACGTGTTCGCAATTAGCGACTATCTCATTATCAGCAAAAATACAGATAAACCAATCGCGCGGCCCGATAAATCATCCTCTCTTATCGATAATTAATTTACTCGGGACCAGCCACTTATCGGCTGCCTAGAAACTCGCGAGCGTATCTCCATCGAAAGTGACATTTTTCTTATATAGCATCTTAATTTGTCAGCCGAATGCCTTCATAATTTACGATCCGTTCGACGCTCCTGCTTGCCATCGTTTTTCACGCGAGCCGAGGCTGAATTAACGTTTAATTAGGCAAAAGCGCGCGCAGCCACCTGCGGACTAATCGACCGATTTATCCGCACCAATTAAAATCGAATAATATAATATAGCGCGCGAAGGAAGTGTGGAGGAAAGGTGAAGCTCTATCGTGGTTTTCTGTTAATTACACGCTTGGATAATGATTATAGTCTCTGGATCTATGAATAATTCTTGTTATTGAAATGCTTGCGCGGATTTGCTGGATTTACGAAGGAATTCCGCGAGTTTAGCGACAGATGGTGTTTTGGATATGAAGAATTAAATTATGTTCGTGCTCTGCTATCTGAAAAAATAAGACAATAGATTTACGTTCGTGTTAAATAAACAAAAATATAATTATCTATTACAATTTCATTCTAATAAGATGAAAGTAAAAGTACTAAAATAAATTTCGACATTATCAACAATAATTAAATTATAAACACGACTTTTTCTATCCGACAACCTCCTAAAAAATCGTACACCTCAAACAACACAGCGCACACATAAATCCTCCATCAAACCATGCCAGCTCCCGCTTTTTATTTTCTCCTCTTAAAAACAGACACCAAGCACACCCGAGCACCGTAAAACCAGGGGAAAAAAGTGCTTTCCCTCGTTGCGCGCACGAGGCAACCGAGAGACAAATTATATTGACATTACATCAAAGTCAAGCGGCGCTCGGTCAATTGCGCTATAAATTAATTGAACAATCAAGCGGCTCGCGCGCCTGCAATTATCGGGAAAGCTGCAGCAGTTAACCTTGAAGGGGTCGCCTCGTCCATGCTCCATTACAAAATACGATCGGACCGATTCCATCGCCGGCTCTGGGCCTGCCTATGGCTGCTTTAATGCGATTCTAATGGCTGAGCTCGCGCGCGCGCGCGGGCGCGATTAGGCCGCGCCGAGGCGATCAAAATTCACTTTTCAGAGAGTTGATGGCGAGTCGGTTGGGCGAGACTATAAACGCTTAGGATAGCTCGGTTTATAGTGCAGCGCCGCTAGCTCGTACCGCTATTCGTCTTTTCACGCGTTTACTGCTCCCGCTGTATCCTACTTTTTCTTGGCTGGATTTGTGTTTTTCGTCTTTTCACGAGATGTATACGTTTTCGTTTGCCTTTTTTTTGTTTGGGTACTTTCTTTTCTGCGGGAGTCGCTTAATAGCCGAATTTTTAAGTGTTTACAGAAATAAATTTTTGTTATCGTTATATATTTCAAGAGCCCGCAAAAAACCTGTTAAAGACACGAACAATTTATAAAACGATTTTTCCCAACGCGCTCAAAGTGCTCACAATAAAACCTCTCCTCGCGACGATTCCCCCGCAGATTTAAAAACGCAAATAGCTCGAAATATATATCTGCCTCTCCCTCTCGCGCTCTCGATCGTCTTTAATCCAACCTGCGCACTATTTCGTCGCTTTTCGAGCTCGCGGGGGCCGGTTCTCGCCCGGCCGCAAGTTATACGAGCCGCTATTAAAACGAAGGCAGAGGGACATCGATTACGCCCGTTAGCAAAAGTAAGACGAACGAGGGTAATTTCGAGCGTTTTAAGAGCGCCCGAAAAAGAGAGAACAACGCCGAGCACGCGCTTCTAACGAAGCCGATTGCCGGGGATAAAGTTGTGGATTATCCCCTCGATACGATCGACTACCGCGGGCCATTTATCGGCGAGAGAGTGAGAGAAGCAGCTTGTACGTTATGCAGTTTGAGTCATAGTTACGGCGCGGCTTGGTGCTTTATGGTGGCGATGATTCATGCAAAATTGCTAGGAATTTTCGCGCGCTTTTATTGGGATTATGGTGCTTGTTTGGTTTTTGTTTAGTAGGGATTTATGCGGTTTTTGCAAAGTGGTACGTTTCTTGTTTTTATGTGTGTTAATGATATAGACGTGCACGATAAATATTTCTTTGTCATAAGTAACTTACTTTCAGACCGACTTTTAATAACGGTATAACTTTTGGATAAAACGTCTCTCGTATCATACGAAATTCATTCATCCGCCCGCCGAAAAAAAAGACAAAAACCGTCAACGTTCAGACCGAAAATTTCACACCTCCGGTATCACCGAACCCGTGAAAGTCCGCCGACAACACGCCAGGCGTAAATCATCGTAACCGCACACACAGAGCAAAAAGTATCTCATCTCACACCTGAAAACCGCACTCGATCGCGCCTGCGCGCGGCATCTCGCGTCTTATCTCGCTTTAACGGGCTCACGTCGACTTGACTCCGGCTCTTTAACGAAATTATCGGCTTTCGCACCCGCCCGCAGCTTGACGTGTGTGTATGTGTAAGTGTGCCCGGATTTCGCACCTCCTCCTCCTCCCTATTTCCGTTATACTCACGCGTCTTTCTGTAACATTTTATTCTTCATTTTCTGAACTCTTCGCACGCGCGAGGATCGCTTTGAGGTCTTAATGACGCGACGCGTGCACGAGATATCGGGCTTGCGCAACGGTTGCACAACGCGCGTAAATGAGGCGCTCTCGGTGAAGTGCGTTTACCGCTATTGCAGTTGACGTTTGAATGGGACGGAGCTGGTGGGGAGGATGCGTTTTGATTTGAAGTTTATGGTTTACGGCTGCGTGGAAACGGTGAGGAGTGAGCGTGTTTATTTTTTCGTTGGCATAATGCTTTGATGTTTACGGCGCTTTAATATTTGCCGATGATTTGTCGCTCCCGCGATGATTCATGCCTTTTTATCTGGAAGCTGGATTTTGCAATGTTTCGGTTAACGAAAGTGTCATAAATAATTTCGTTCTTTATTAATAATGAGAGTGTCACCTGCGCGACATTGCGAAATTAACGATAAACGCTCCGGCAATAATTCGCGCGCGTTTTCAGGAACAATCGGCTTTTTTCCTTTTCTCAATAACCCGCCTTGAATTCCGGCATCGTGTCTCATAATTATCTCCCGATGCATATCTTCGCCTGATTTACAATCATTCGGTAATCGCGAGTGCGCTCACTACTCGTGTTTCGATATTAAAAATAACGAGCGGTATCGCCGATCATCCGTCTTTCTCAAGAGCAAAATAAAAGAAGGCCCGCGCGACTCCGGCGACGTAAGGACGGAATTAAAGCGAGATAAAAATCGATGTTACTCGAGTAAGTTACACGCGCGACTCTCCCGGCGACTTAACGATCTTTTCTGCGGTAAGATCGGCGACGTTTATGCGCAGGCTTAAAAGCTCCTGTCACCGTTCTGACAGTTTGGACGTGAGTTTTCGAGTGATATGCTTGCCGGGTGGGGATGGATCCTTCCGGTTTTAGAGCGAAAATGCTTGGTATTTTCGGAGGGGTTTCTATGAGAGATTTTCATGAATGTTTTTTTTGTGGAAAGAGGAAGGTTTTAAATAAATTTTGTGATTTCTATTAAAATTCTGCAAGTCCGTAATGTAATTTTGAAAAAAATAATCAAAGTTGTATGAATGAGTAATTTTAATTCATAAAATTAATTATAGATAATTCGACAAGAGGCATTTATCATTCATCATGGATTTAGAAAAATTCAGTTGAAAAAGCATCACCAGGAAATTCTCAATACTAATAATTCCAAGCTGTAAATTACTTCGCCTGCAAGTTTATTGAGAAATTCGTACGCAAAACGCTTCCGCAAACCTACCATTCCATATTTTCATTAGCTCGACAATTCATTAAAGAAAAGCCCCCGCTTAAAAGCGCATAAACCAATCCAGCCCAATCGAACGCAATCGAACCTAACTCCCGATTTATCGCACTCTCGGTGTTACATCTCCCCCCTTAAAGCCAAAAAAGAAAACCACACGCATTAAGATTCCCGGCATTCTCCCACTGATTGCGGGACTGGCGGCTGGCCATAAACAAGCCAAATATAATAAATTTTCCTAATAAAAGGATTGACAAGAGGCTCCGCGGCGGTTACTGCTGTCGTGCGTGTGTATGTACACACATTCGCGCGGCTCTCTCCCTGTGTGGTCCTGTACATAATTTGCCCCGTCGCTCAGGCTCCTCTCCTGCGGTTCGCTCTTTCGCCAAGCTGGTCGTCTTTTCTGCTTAACCCCGGCGCATCAGTGCCGAGTTTTGCTGTCTCGCCTGCGTCACTGTGTGTGCCTTCTTTTTTTTTGCTCGGATGATCCGTTGGTTTCTCGAATTACGGTTTTTTGGGTTAGCGTGCCGAGGATGGGTGAAGTCGAAAGTCGACTTTTTTGAAATAAGGATTTATGAGTTTAGGGTTTTATATCTTGAGGAGCAAAAAATTTTAGTAATAGAATTTTTGATTGTGGTTTTATGACAAATATTAAGGCTAAATCAAGTGTTGGATTCAAAATGCTTCTTTCATGGTAAAAAACGCTAATGTATTTATTCATTAATTACTTTTAATTTTTGCAGTGCTTTATAATTTATTTATCATACTGACTTGTTGAAATGAATTATATCTAATCAATGATATTGGAATGCATTATTATATCTGCGATTTTATATAGTATTAGATTAATTGGTAGCACTTGACTTGTAAAAGTATAACTGTCTCGAAAGTATCCGACAGATATCAAACGGTTGTCTATTTTAAGACTGGATGTACAATAACGGTTCGTAAATTGTCGCCTTAAGTGCTGATTCATTTTCACAATGATGACTCTACCATTTAGATTTTATTTAAACAGGAGAAAGTACATACACTAGCTGAATTGTAATGCTGAAATCTCCTACACACTAGACGCATCCATATTATTCATAATTATATTGTAGATAACGTTAAATTTGTTAAACATTTATTATGATTCAATAAAGAGTGAAATATATATCCTGAACGTAATATCATGACTATAATTAGTTTTCACTGAAAAGCTTGTATTTATAATATATATAATTTTACACATTGAGAATGTAGTGTTCAAATATGAAAATAAATATAAGATTTCTGAATAGTTTGATCTTCACAGACTTTCTAATATGTGAAAATTATTGCGTTTAAACACAGATTTTCAAACGTTATCATAAGCAAAATCACCCAAATAACTCACGCGAACAATCCCCTAAAAATACCGCAAGCTTCAAAGTGATTTATTAAAAAAAATGGCACTTCACCCACCCGATCCTCCATCGCACTTACCAGCCATCGATAAACTTCAAACTTCAACGGCTGCATATCCACGCCCACCTTGTAAACAGAAACGCAATTAAAAGGCATTCACAAACAAGTCGATCAATCACGATCCCATGCGCTTCCCACCTCGCTCATTACGCATTATGCGGCCGCGGAACGGAACATCAATCGCGGCGGCAACGCCGTGGCATTATGCAAAAGCGAAGAAAAAAAAATCATCAATCTCGAGCGAGCTGCATCTTCGCGAAATTTCGCCCAGCGGCGGGCGTCGTTACTCCTCGTGTAGATCCCCTCCTTCGATCGATTGTTCTCCTTTTCAGAGCCGCTCTTTGAGTTCGGCCGATCTGGGATGTGTACGTGGAGGCTTCCGCGTAAAGTGGGATACGAAGATATTTTTATTTTGATGTTTTATGGAGTCGGGTTTGTTGATGGAATATATCTAGCTGTTATGAAGTTGTCATAATGCGAACCGCTCAAGTATTATTAGCCGAGGAATTGTAAAATAAAACAGAATGGCGATTAAAACTTTCTAATGATTAATGCCAATGATACTGCAGAATGTTGCAAAATGCTTTTATAATGCATTAAAGCTGACTTAAGCGAAACCCACTAACGTAAATCACTCACCTAAAGAAAAAATACGAGAAAACTCGCCCGACATTCGAGCAAAAAACCATAATATACTTTCATTCGAAATTCCACCTACCAAACTTTTGTATGGGGAGAGTGATGGTTTTTTTTTAAAAACCATCACTCTCCCCATCTCTCCATCGCCCTTGACCCACCTGAAAGCTACATTCCACCACTCCCGGCCGATGCGAATCTCTCTAATCCTACCCCCAAACAAATCAACAAAGTCACCTCTCGAATGTAAATTAGCTCTCAGCCATGTCGCGGAATGCCCCAGATGCAGTGTGTAGCTACACCGTTGCTTACCGATCGGCACGAGATTCGCGCGCGCGCGCAGCGGGTTATCTTGGCGCACTTATCTGAACCGTTTCTTCTCTCTTCTGTCTCCCCCACCTCTTTCTCTTTCACTTGCGAGGGGAAAGATTACGCGCGAGCTCGCTCCTAACGATCGCTTATGCGCCGATCTCGTCGACACCATTCAATTTCGCGCGCCGATTTTCCCACGCGACGATCGATCCTCGCCAGGCAGCTCTCTGGCCCAGTTCTCGTTCGCGGCGGGCATGCCGATTTCGGAGGATCGATTCGCTAATTGAAATCTTAAGGCCCGCGGCGGCGCCGATTGTGCGCCCGCCGCCGACTGTTCTCAGATGATCGGCTGCGGTGTTCGATTGGATGTTTGGTGGTTGTTGGGTTCGTGGGTATGTGAATTTAATGGTGGTGATGGATTACTCAGTGGCTGTTTTTCGTTGAGGTATTTATTTGAAAGAGACTGGAGTAAAAGTTACTTTAGACACGATCCCTGGGCATTTTTTAAATGTGGAAAAGTATCAATTGGTAGCGTGTTGAGCAGCGATACGATTTACTATCTAATACCAGCATTATCCAAAAACAGGCAATAAATAAACAGTACACGTGTTAATTCCCCAAACATCGCAATCAATCCTCTTTCCCATCACGCTCCCAGCTTCCAACCATCCATCACAGCCGTCTCACCAAATCGACGTCAAAACGCCCTTATCCTCTCTCAAAATCCAACAAACCCAACGTTCAACCAGCATCCTCTAATCCCTACCGCACATCTCCTGAACCATCCACCCCACGCACACACCCACATATTCACCCAGACCCCAGCTCGTCCATCACATAATTTCCAGCCTATCAACGTCGCCCAGGTCGGCAGATTCTAACGAGACTCTCTCCATAGATCTCCTCTCGAGCTGCCTCCTCGTCGACACGGGGAAAAACACGTGCTCGGCTCCGCACGATAGAGTCACCCGTCACGAGCTCTCCGAGGGGATCGAACGCTCGGGAGTAGGCCGATCGCGAGGCTGGATTAGAGAGGCTTTTCTAACCGCGACGGATTTTTGCGCTCGCTTTGGGACTCGCCTGTTGATGCCTATGGTAGTTCGAGTCCGCGGAGAGCGGCTCTCGTCGTGGAAAGCTTTCCTTTTTTCGAGCCGAGCGCACGCCTCGGCTGTCGGAAAATAAAGTGTAACGGGAGAGCGCGACGCTGAGCTTTTCGAAGCGATAGTCTCGAGGTAAATCCACGGCGACAGAAGATACGGAAAAGCGAGACGGCCCGAGCTATATTGCGTTTCGCGAAAGAGAGTGACTCTCGCGATAAATCTTGATTCCGATCTGAGACGAGCCGCGCGAAAATTTGTAAAGCCGCGTTTTTCCCTTTTCGTGTTTGCGCGCTTCGAAAACGAAATTCGCGGGAGAGCTTATCTAAATCTGGCGAATAATTTTCCTATCCCGGCTGGATTGCCGCCATTTACGGCCTGCCACGCGACTCGAGGGGAAAAGACACTCGAGAGCATCGATAATTCACGCCCGTGGCTCGGCGCAGAAAATAAAGAAAGCCACACACGCTGCGAGAGCGAGACTTGACGAACGAAGCGGGATGGAAAAAAAATTCAGGACGCTCTCGCGCGCGGGTAAAGGAACTCGGCTCATTATCGCCGCGAATCGAGGCTAACCCGTCTCGTACGCAAGTGTGTGTGTGTGGGTTTGTGAGTGTGGGCACTTATGGATAAAAGCTGGGTGAGAAGTCAAAGGCCACGGGAGTACGAAATTCCAGAGTGCGAAATTCGAGGTGTTATCTAATTAGTACGATCGCCGAACGTTTAATACCAGGGTGAAGCAGTCAAGGTGATCAGGAAGCGACCGGAAAGTTATAATTTATGGGTTGTTGGTTGTGTACTCACGCGAGTTTGTCTTTTTTGACGGGCGCAAGGTTATGTTGCCGGTATGGGATGTGAAAATTTTTGGGTTTTTGGGTCTGCGTGGTTTTTGAGTTGGAGAGATGCTTTTTGAGGAAATATTAAAGTTGGGAATTTTATTTGGATAGGAAGCGGGTCAAAGTTAATTGAGTGTAAAATAAAAAAATGTGTTTATATGCGGATGAAGCGGAAATAGTCGTGCACGGTAAGACACAACACGTTTTTATTGGTTAATTAGTATTTCAGATGCAATATTTTGAATCTTTATCTTTTAAACGGAGAAATAATTACTTAGTTTGTTTTTCGATTTTTATGATTCATAAAACTGTAAAGTGCACGTGTAACAACACTTTTTTTCACTGAATTTCGCGTGTTACCGACACACACGTCGATCCTTACTTTTATTTTTCTAATTAAATCTACGTTATTGGTCTGTCATTACACATCTTTACATTTCCTCTCATTCATTTATTGAATCCACTACGCTTCGCTTCGAGAGGTGTGAAAAGAAAACGCTGAGTCACGGCGGTGCAAGCTTAATCATTGTAATTATCGTCTTTTCGCATAATCAACTATTTTTCCCTTGAATGCTCGCTCGTAATAATAGAGCGGTCGTATAAAAATCGCGAATTACGCAAAATGGATACTGATTATTTTGAGATTGTAAAAGTTTTGAAAAGAGCATGTCAAAACTGAAGTGCTGTGTAAATAGGAACAAAAAGCAGCGTATTGAATGAGAAACAAATAGAAAGTGAAAAAGAAAACGTGCATTATTAAATAACATCACTTATTCCTTTATTACAAATTAGTCCATTTCAACATTAATGAAAACAACAAAAAAAGCTTTAATAAAATACACATCAATCACTGCAAATGATTAACTTACATTTTAAACACACCCAACTCTAACACAACTCTACCACCACCTACTACCAAACCCACATAATAAACTCCTCCATCAAAAAACCCTCCCCCTCCCCTAACTCTTTAAACTCACGCATGCTCCCCTCATTCCTCATTCGAAACGACAGCACACGTCAGAAAGCTTCTCGCTTGCTCAGAAAACGAGCAGCTCGCAGAAAATAAGAAAAGAGCTAACTCTCGCTGCGCCGGTGATCTGTTACACTCGCCGGTAGACAAAGTAGACGCGCGGGAGCGCAAATTGCAGGTTGCCGGTATAGTCCCTAGAGAGAGAGAGGAAGCGCCAAGCAGCAGCGTCGCTCCCAACTCTCGACTCCCACACGTATATACACGCGCTTGTAAGTAATGATCGAACGAGAAGTTAAAGAGCGATGGTTTATTGTTCTTTGCCGCGCTCGCAGCGGCCGTGTGATAAGGGAGCTTGAAAATTGCGTGCTTGGAATGAGCGGTATGCTAGAAGGGGGGCTTTTAGAAGCGATCGCAGCTGAAGTTTTCGAGATAAAGCGAGGAGAGATTGAGAGAATGAGTTTTCGAGGCTCGTTCGCTTGCCGAGGCGATCTAAGTGCGCTCGAGGATGCGAGGAGAATGTTGGCGAATGTTGGAATTGTTGCTGGGAATGCGCGTGTTTTTTGATAGTCAGGGTGATTGCGTGGTGATAAGCGTTTTCGTTTTGATCGATTGTGGGACGAATGATTTGGGTGGATTTCTCTGGGCGCATTGTAAGTAGTGCGTATAATAGTAACGGCTCTTAAGATTTTTTATTAAGTCAAAAAAGAAAAAAATGACGTAGCTGATAGAAGAGTCATGTAAAAATAATTATTTCTTTGCCAACTGCACGTCGCCTACCATGAAAAATGTGAAACTGAAACTATCTGAATCTCAAAACGCGCGTACCACTTTCATTAACCCACTCTATTAATCAAACGAGCCGTCCACTCTCCAACGTATTCTAATGAAATAAATATTTCATCAACCCAGAATGCCAATTTTCCTTTCATCGCCCGAGCCGACCTCGGCGTCCTCCCATTAATTAATTCCTAATTAAATCGAATCAACGCATCCATCAGCAGAAGCTCGATCCACGTCATGCGCGTCTAAGCTGGCCGTGCCGAGAAAAGAAAGAAGTCGCACGATGGTTAATCAGCCCGATCGACGAATTTCTCGGGCTCGCTTTGATCGACCTCCATCTGACCTAGGCGCGTGCATCGCGCGGGGACCCAATTAACGTCACACAGACGCACACGAATGGATTTGCTGAGTGTGAGCGTGAAGTAAGCCGTAACGGAGACGGACACAATGTCTATATACAATTTTAGGATCTTGTGTAGTTTAAAGTTTCTGTAAATATTTATGCAATGTCTGTGTTATTGTCTCAAAAATGTTTGTGATTTGTTAGCTTTTACATAAACGATATATAAAATTATTGTTGTTTCCATATTTTTTACAATAAATTTATATTTAATAAATAATGAATTGTGAAAACTTAAATTTACCTGTTTACCTTGTAAAATACAAATCGGGTTTTTAACAGTGGACTGGCATAAAAAATGCGCTTGAACATGAGACGCACAAAACGAGTCGGTAATTGGCTGGATAGTCACCGATAAAAGTTAGGGAGAAAGAAACTGGAGAATTTATGCATGGAGAAAGCATTGTGATGGATATGACTGATTTTTAGAGTGTTATGTTTATTGGAGGATCGGGAATCTAGAGTTTTAAGAGGATAGCATTTCCGTTTTTTATAGTGGCAGATATTTGATATGGATTTCACTGTCACTTTTCCATTAGATTTATAATTATTAATAATTCTAAAATTTTTTATATACAAACAGTGACGACGAGTACTGATGCCTAATTAAGAAACTGATGTGGCGAAATCTCACATTTATTTTTGACAATTTTATTGCACTTATACATCAGCACCTGATTGTGCCCGTTAATTTTTATAATGATAATATAATCCTGACAATATATAAAGTACAAATTGTATCCAAGTCACTCTTTATATCTTTATATCCCAATTATGCATTACCCACGCAAGTGAATTATTAATATTCCATAACCAGACGCCTTTAAAGAACGCATTTAATTAAAAAAATGCCTTGTACCCGCATTAACATTATATCGCACGTGGATTCCAAACAATTTAATTCCGGGCATATGAAGTCGTAAAATATTTTTCGTTATTAAAAGCATGTCGAATCGCGCGTACTTCTGCAATATCAGCGGGATGAGGACACCTGTGGTGAGTTTGGTTTAACATGTGCCTCCAACGAGAATTCCAGACACTTAAAACCGAATGTCCCGTTGTATATTTTGTCTCGTTACAGTTATTAATATTATTATTACTCTTGCGCTTCGCACTGTTTTACTCTTGTTTTTATTCTGCTTTGAAGCAATAATTTTTACTTGTTTTTAAAGCAAAGTTATCATTTTTCTGTTGCAGGTAAATTATTGGGCTGATGTTTTTTTGCACCTGTCGTACGCTTAGGTAGTAAGTTACATAAATTTACTTATATTCTCTTCCTAATGAAGTTATCCAGATTTAATTCCACTGTTTTTTAAACGATTTATTTAGTAATAATAAAATTTCGGAAACAATACCATAAAAGTCAAATGACTTTATACCAAATTCAAATGAAGACATATCCACCCATAAAGCTCAACCTCATTCAAGCACCTCTCAATCACAGAAAAATATATCACCGCAACAAACCATCGATTCCAAACCGAAAAAAAACATACAATGACAGTCCCAAGACCCAAACATCTCTCACACTCATCCACAGAAGAATTTAAACTCACCCAAAGTGATTGATGCGCCAAAAACTCTCCAACGACACACTTACGCCGATCGATTTTATAAAAGGCATCCCGAGCGAACCCTCCCCCTTCAAAGAAAACAATTTTCACCCGACTTATTTCTGTCATCGTCGCGCCTCGCAAAAAGTGTGTCACGCAGCGCGAATTATGCAAAAACGATCCTCCGGCTCTCTTGCAATTATCGAGCCTATGGGCCGAAAGTCGAGCGCCCTTTTTTTCGGCTCGTACAGTTACGTCGTTTCGCGCTGGACTACCGAGTTATTACTAATTTATACGCCGGCGTGACGTTATAAATATCATATATATACGAAGATGCGTCTGCTTTTTTTTCCTTTTTTCGACTCGGCCCCGATTTTGCGATCGAATTTGTCACGCGTTACGAGACTCGACGTATTGGCTTTGAGTTAAAAGCTGCGCCGGTGATTCTGAGGATGCGGTTGGCCGCGTGGGTATCGGAGATGTACGATTATGTGGCTAAATATGGGTTATGGGGCTGACCTTGAATTGTGGCGCGTCGCGTTTGTTCTTTCTTTTTTTCTCCCCGAGGCGGATGGTTATTGAATGCTAATTTTATTCTGGATTTTCGGTGGCAAGTGCGCAAGCGAAGTTTGTACATTGTACGGGTACAACATTTTTTCGGGTAATGAAAATTATCATTTGCCTTATTTGTCACGGGTAACGCTGCAAGGGTCATTGACGTAATGTTACACAACGGATTCGGTTGATTTATTTTACGGTAACAGTACCGCGTTGCCATTTAATGGGATTCGCAAAAACAAACTGTTATGAGAAACTGTATACGAAATACGTTTATATGGTTTGACTACACGACTACGAGTATATATTTAAAAATAGAATGCACATATTTTGCAAAAACGAGATTCAAGCCGGGAATTTTCAAGAACTTAATAGCACATAAATTTAATGCCACTAGCTTCTAGCATTGATCGCCCATAAAATTATAATAAAGATTCGCTTTACGACTAAAATCTCGCAAACTAGTTGCATTCTACAAGTACAAGTGCCGTCGAACCTCGAAGTAAAAAAACTAGGCACAAAAATCCCGCCACCTGTTTAATACCCTCCCATACTAGCCAAGCCACTATCCCCCACCACTCTTAAAATAATTAAAACTCCGACACTACATACCTTATACCTCGCGCAAAAACCACATTAGCACCCACTAATACCCACCGAACCATCCCCCCAGCTACACCTCAAAAATGTTTCTCCCCCAGCTAACCATTTTCCCAAGTCTCCGGTCTCCCGATATTAAACTGATTTACGCCCGAGGAATCGTCCACTTTGTCGAGGCGCATTTTCAATCGCGCCTGCGCATTCCCGAGATTTACACTCCTCGCAGCGCGCGCGAAGGCCGAGAGAAACGTCCTGTCACGATCGTCCTGAGCTGGCGCGCGTTCGCCAGGATCACAGGCTGATTGATTTACACAAAGGAGCTCTGTCTCTCTAGCCGAGGGTGATAATCGAGTTTGGCTTTTACGAGCGCGAATGCAGACGCTAGCAAGCGTATGTATATGGGGGAAGAAATATATATACGCGCGCGGGGTGGCTCGAGGAGACGAGAAGTTACGACCGAGCACGCGGAAAAGGGGAGAACCTTTTGGTTTTTTGAGAGAGGAGGAAAGGTGCGTCGTTCGAAGGTCGCTACCTGAGTCACGGCTGGTCAGTCCGCCTGTACGCTGGTATGCGTCTCTTTTTTTTCTGAAGGGTGAGGTGCGAAAATTGATTTAAGCACTCGTCACTCTTGGCGAGAGAGGAGGATTGGACTATGGGGTTAAGGGACTGGACAGCGGAAATTGTTTTGTTCTTCGTGGTGCAATCTTATTTTAGAAGTTGAATTTTTAACGAATTGTTTTATGTAAATTAGGATTTCTTTTTGAATTCTTAATTCAAGGCTTCGAGCTAGTAAATTTAAAATCTATTTGATTTTAAACGATATTTAATTGATTCACCCACTGAAATTGCACAACGTAAGATACGATATTATCATTATCAAACATAAACGAAAAGTCATAAAAGCTGGCTCGCCTCACTCCCAGCCGATAAAATTACCCAGCCCAATCTCTCAAACCACTCAGTCATTGTCTCTAATCTCTTACCTCTACAACCTCGGCTTTATTTACTCACTCAAAACACCAGTCCCCCACCTGGACACACAATCCCATAACACTCACCTCTAAATACCCACCAAATACGGCCAAGCTGGCAGCTCGCATATCATTCCCACAGCTCTGCATTCTCACGCCAGCGGAAGAAGCAGACGACGCACTCCACACCAGGTCCGCCCTTTCTTCCTTCCTTCCTTCCGCGAATTCCGCACATCCGCAAGCATTGACCGAACCGTCTAATGCGCATCCTTCGCGGTGTGTGATAAGAAGCTTCCTCTGGGCGTGAACAACTAGCCCCGGCGGCGATGACGAACGGTATTGTAAATGATGATTAGCGAAGCGAGCGAGAGCCAGAGAGAGGTGATTATTAAAGAGCTGGAGAGGTAATGGCTGGAGGAATGCCTGAGATGGCTCGGGTGTCGTTTCGCTGGGTTTTAACGATCGAGAGGATAGGAAGCTTGAGCGGCGGGTGACCTAGAATCGTGAGGGAGGTATGCAGGGGGGCGGTGGTCCGTGAGATAGTCGAGGTGGTACTTTGAGTGATGGATTGTTTAAGTGAGGAAGTAGCGAGTGTAGTTGAAGAGAGACGGCGGTTTATTACTTTTACAACAGAATAAAAATATGAATAGATAGTGGTTAGGATCTAAGTGGGTTGCTTCTTTATTAATACAATTGTGGTAGTCGGTTAGGCCTTAACTAGGACTGGACCAAATTTCAATAATTAGGCCTATTTAATAAAATTTGAACACTCGTTCATAGATTTTTATCACAACAATTCGCTTTAATTCTTATTACCAGCCTACACACGCAAAACAAAAAACCCTCAAGCGTGGGAGGCCGTCCATACAAAACATTCGTATCCAACCACCAACATCTCGCCAACCTCGCTGCCCTCGCAGAAAAAGCGGGCTCCGCTGTCCTTGATCTCGAGTCATCATTAATCCAGCCGCAATTATACTGCCCGCGAATCCCAAAAAAATAACTCGTCCGACCCTAGGACGCGGCGCTCGCGCCCAAGACCAAGATAGGGCGTTCTCGCGTGAGTCTTTCTTTCTCGCTGGAGAGGAATGACGAATCGCCGGGACGCCGCCTCTCCCGATACCTCCCGTCGGCTCTTTAGCGCTCGCGCTCCGGGATATCGAACGCGAAGATGTATCGCGATGTTCTCTGGGGAGACGGAATTCCGCGAAATTCGAAAACCCTTGTGATCCGGCGAAAGAGTGTTTGGGATTGTGGTTTTTTTTTTGGGAGGTTGGTGTGATGGGGGTTTAGATAGATGCGGATGATAAGTGGAGTCATAAAACGAGTTGTGCAGCTTTCGAGTCTGGCAGGTGTGAGAAGCATGAGGTTTTTTATGTTTAGTTTTGGGGGTATGTTTAGTTGATGAGAGTGGAGATTTATAAAGTATCTTGAATAGTAAGAACGAATTAGTTTTGTTAGCTTTTGTTAATGAAATGTAAATATATAAAAAATGATTTAAGTTTATTGGTTAGATGGTAATTGATCTTCATAGATCTTGCATTTTCATGACTTACTATAGCATATATTTTTTAATAATTTATGATTGACAACGTATTATTTGAAAAATTGTACATAAAAATTATCAGGTATATGGGTCTAATTTTGAAATCTTCAAATAATACATATCATTCTTAATTTATTCTCCTATAATTTTAGCTAATCCTAGAACTGAAGTTAATTCGAAGAAATATATTGAAAGTATCAAGATGTTTTTTTCTTATGCTAATTAACAAATATCCTATTAATATCAAAATTTGTTGTACTAATAATATATTTTTCTACTTATCCAACATATGCAAAGTATCATATCAAAAAAGAATTTAAAACTCGATCTTTAAGTTTCGAATAGCATGATTATAAATCTTCAATGTTCACATACATATTATTCAAACTCATCTTACCTACATAATCGTCCACGATTTCCCTCTTAAACCATAATTTAAAGCGTCAATGAAAGCTGCACGACGCTGTCCCATTGCTCGCCTTCTTTTTTTTTCTCCATTTTTCCACCGCGTCCCCGAAAAAACGACGCGCATAAAGCCAGGACCGTAAAACGGTGAAATTGAATTTCTAGAACGCTCCCAGTAAATCCTCGCCGCTTGCACGAGCCAAGTATGACAATGGCCGTTAAGCGAGCGCTGCATCGCTTAATGGACGCAATCATAATTTTCCAAAACAGTTCGAACGGGGCTTAAAGATTCTCAAATTAGTCCGCTGGAGGGACGAATAAATTTGATTGGCCCGTAAATCAATTTGAACCTGTCGGTCGCGCGAGCTTCGGCGCGCATGCCCGATAATCAATTTTCTCGAATGCGAATACGGTATTTATGGGCAAAATAATTTATAATGTTATTTTTGCGGCATTATAATATAATAAAATGCCTTTAACTTTAAGCTGCGAACTCTTTCTACTCGAGATGTTTTCCCTACAAATTTAGTACTCCAGCCATTTGGGAATGATTTAAGGTGACTTTGCAATTCGTCCTATGATAGATTGCTTTTCGTAAAAATTAACTTTTTAATATTAACCGGCCACGGCGAAGTAATCAATATGCAATAACGCAAGATTAATATATTTCCTTAAAATAATCCATCTAACAAATTACATGAAAAATTAATTCGATTATTCCCGTAATTTTCCGCGTTTAACATTACATCGATCACGCGCATTGCCTCCACTTAAAAACCCATCCTCTCGAGTTACCTCTCGCAACCTCCGTCGTTCCCCAAAAATATCAATATCGTCTTTCTCCTCCGTAAAAAATCTGTAAACCGATCCTGCATTCAACGCCGACTCCGCCCATGCCTCGCCAACCCGAGCTGCATCTCCAAAAAAGTAAAAAAAGGACCACCAGACGAGCGTAAACCAGCAAACGTTTAGCCGTGAATTATCGCGTACTTACACGGGGGACTGCGATATTTGTATCATTGTTGCAGCTGCCTCCTCCCCGTTATGCTCTCGCCACGCGCCCGCGGCTCCAAATCGATGAATAATGAAGCGGCTTTCATCGCGCGCTCGGCCAGCGTAATAACGAATGGCACGCAACGCTCGCAGGTTCGGCTAACTCGCGTGAGAGCCGCGAGGTGCGTTCGTTTGACTGAAGATGTGGATTTTGGGGAGGATGGTTTTGTTGAAACGTAGAGAGGCGGATAAATATTTTAGTCTTTGCGGCTGGTTGCGATAATTTAGAAGAGACGGTCGCACCGTTAATCCTTAGGATCGCTAAGTAGGACTTCTCGGGGTTTATTAAGTTACTCGAAATAAAGACTCCCAATTACCGTCTGTTAAAAAAAATTGATCAAAACGTTAAATCCCGTTAAAATTACAAATCCCTTAATAAAAACCAGCATCACACCCGAAAAAGAGCATCGGAACAGCTCTCCGATCGATGTCAACCACCTCCGACGACACAAAAAATCCCCGGCGAACGTCAAACGAGGATCGCAGAGCCATCCAATTATTTCCGACTCTCCGTGCTACCCAGCGTGAAACGACGATCTCCCCGATGATATAAAAGACGCGCCGAGAGAGGAGCGCATCGGAGAAATCATAATTATGATTGCCGCGCGGAAAATAAACAGGCTGCTCTTCTGTCCTTGGAAAAACGGGTTCTCTCGGAGCACGTGCGGAGAGAGAGAAGAAGCCGGCGATGATGATTCCGGATTAGGGACGACGCGTTGGTGACCCTTTTTTTTCCTAGTCTTTGTTCGGCGGCGCGCGAGTTTTATACGGCATCTTTTTTCTCGTTTCGTGCCGCTGCTTGCGCGCACACGAATTGGTAGATTAGCGCTTTGATGGGAGCGAGCCGTGGATGGCTCTAGTCCGGTAGGTACTGAGAGAGAATACGAATCGGAGTATTAGAGGGAAAATGGAGGTGGCCTTTCGTTGCTGAGGGGTCGTAAAGGATCCTTACTTTTCTTTGGCGATGGTAATTGTAAATATTAAGTCGGAAGGGTTTGTAAAGTCGAAAAAGTATTCTTTGTTCATCTCGCCGAGTCCTTTGTAATTTTATCAAACTGTTCATATGCAGTCCCGTTCGGCTGCTAAACTCCCTCGCTTTATTGTTAATTACAAAAATCAGCATTCCCAGATGCTAATTCAGCCTGCCCGCGCCTGCCCCTTAAAACCTCTCATTGTTCAGCATAATTCCATGCAGCGAATAACAATAACATTCACCACTGGCTGCCCCCAGCTTCCCATCGTAAAATCTCTACGCAACAGATCCATGAATATTCTCCTCCCGATAAGCCCGCTCTTTAACATTCGCGAAGCCAAACTAAAAATCCCCCTCTACCAGAGCTCAGCCTCCGCGCACCGAATCGAGCCCGATAACAGCGCCCGGAAGCCGTCCTCCTCCAAAAAACAACGAAACCCGCAATATCTCCGTGTAATAAAGGAAGCGCGCGAGCTGGCGCGCATTGCGCAGATACGCGAGGAAAGAGAGAGAGAGAGAGCGGGCTTTTCTTATCAGCGACACTCCCGCGCGCGGTCCCGTACAGGCTGGGCAGATGCATCGGCGGCACAAGTGAGCAGCGCTGCTGCAGCAGCCCCCGAGAGAAATCGAGGCTCGATCGCAGCGGCCGAGCGGAATATAAGGCGAGCTAGCGCAAGCGCAATCAGACCCGGAAGCCAGAGGGGCCTGCATAATAATCTTCCGGTTCTTCGGCTAGACTGGAATCTTTGTGGTGGGTTTGGCTTTTTTTTCTTGAGGGGGTGGGGATTTTTGAACGGGACGCGGGTTAGCGGGAGGAAAGATTAATGATGGTGGGGTTCTGAGTTATTTTGTGAGTGTGGGGTTTTTGGTGAGTGCTTTTTGTGTACGTGTTTGGATAGAAAGTGGGTCTATTAAAAAGGGTACTTTGTATTGTTACCATTGATTCATTTAGATTTTTTAATTTTCTCAAATTGTTAAATTTTGTTACGTAGAGCATTTTTTGTAGCCGTTGAATATACATTGTGTACAATTTTGTAAGTTGAAGTTCATTGTTATTCAAAACTATAACTAAAAAAGAAATTCAAATATATGCAGACAGTGAAATTCTAGGTTGATATCGGGAAAAATGCAAAATCCGGTATTTTGGAATTTCTTGAAAAGTGCATGTATTTAAATATCATTTTGATCGTAAAAGTGTTGGATACTTTTACTACCCGTATCTATCCATTTTACTGTCTCTTTCAATCCTAAACTACATAAACATCCCGATAAATTTCCCTTAACTTACAAATTTAAAATAAAACATTTCTAGTTACCCCATAATACAAAATGAATTAAGTTACTTTACTTCATTTTTCTCCCAATTACAATTTTTATACTATTTACCTCTGTATCTTTTGCTCTTTTTCCATCATACTTAAAAGCCTAGCACAGAAAAAAAAGTAATGACTATGCGCCCATACAGACGAGCAACTGCAATTCTCCTGATGCATACGAATACGTATATACACTCATGCCTCGGGGGCTCGTCTGCTTTTTCGGTTCAATTTGCGTGCGCGTACCTACCAGCTGTGATCTAATCGGAACTCACTAATTCACGAGCTGCAGTCGATTTGCAATGTAGATAGAGACGCAGATCTTCTCTTTCGTTCTCTTTTTCTTAATGAAGGTAACGAAGGGTAATTATTGAAGACTTAATAAAGGAAACGAGCAATGCGCTTGAATTGGGTAATTTTTTCTACGGATGGAGTAAATTATAATGTTTAAAAGAAATATTATTGTAATTTTGAATTATTAAGAAGTTAATTATCGTTAATTAGGTATTTTATGTATAGAATTGTGAGAAAATCGATCATTTTTAAAAGTCCCACTTTAAAAACTTATTTAATCTCTTTCAATATCTTCGTATTTTCACTTGCCTGTTATAAAATAATGATTAAGTCCGAAAATTTAAATTATTTTATGATTTATTAAAATGGAATTATATATGATCATATATATGAGAAAAGAAAGTTTATTTTAAAGAAGACTCCAAGGTAATAAATTATATTTTGTAATATATACATATAAGTAAATATGATGCGAATAATGATTGGAAAATAATCTTTTCCTAACGCAATGGTCAAAATTAGATTTTCGGGACCTCACTTCACTCGAACGACAAAATCAGCTCATGTTGAAACTACCTATTTTGCTCACTAGTTGCGTAATTTACTATTACTCTGCAGTAAAAAATTAAAACAAAAAACAATGAAAAATATAAAAAAATATTAGTCCTGCATTTTTATTTTCCGAAAATAATGTGACAATATCTTAAAATTTAATGCTACTACTGCACATTCAAATCGTTTGAAATCTATTATTACAGATAAACATTAAACAAAATAATGACGCAAATAATTGCTCTATCATTTACCAATAAAATTTATAAATCAATTTTCAATGACATTTTGTATCAATGCAACAATTAGCGAAAATATTACTTTTTCATATTTACAGTGTACAATTACACTTTGAAATTATTAATAGAACCAGTAACGCCCAGTATCAGAAATAACCCAATAACAGCCCTATATTTCTCTCACCTCTGACAATCGCATACCCACTCTATGCGCAATCGTCTAACCTCAAAGGATAACAATCGCGCGACAATTAACGCTCGTGAGAACGCGACAATTATTATATTTCATCGTGCACTTGCCTTTTGTAATGCACCCAAATACAATGTATAATAATAAAGACGGAGCCGCGCCTCGTCATACAGCGCGCAAAAAAAGTGCACGTGCATAGAGACAAGTCGTTTGCGATATAGCCCTCCTGCGATCGATTTGCGGCGATATTGGTGCGCGAGCGCTGCTTTTCGAGCGCGGTTTGATAAGGTAATTTAATTGGATGGAAAGGCGCGCGAGAGTGAAATGTTACTCCTGCGCCCCCATCGGATAAGGTTCGGCTTTTTTTCATCGTGCGTGACAGTGATATACACTAGTTTATTTCGATCGCATAAATAATTGATGGAATGAAG
>JAPYZA010000488.1:0-28438 GCA_030522685.1 Eupelmus azureus
TTAAGGTAGTCATTTTATCGGAACACAGACGCATTTCACCTTTTACTCAAAAAGGAATTTTTTCTTATTCTACAGCTACTTATTATTGACTCAAAAGTCGATAAACTGACTACTACAAAATAAATCAATTTCTCGATATATAAATTTAATAAAAAATCACGAATGGATTTATTTAATACTTTCTATCAATACAAAATTAAAAATAATAAATTTCGGTGGGCTACTTGCAACGTGCATATTTCTCTTTAGCATATATCTATATGATCCTTTATAATTCGTACATTTTTTCAAATTTTTGTCGTTACACAAGGTATACGTGTTGTAAAAATCTCGAGATGCTCTCCGCATGAAACCATGTAAATGCATCTGACGGTGTGTGCGTGTGCGTGCGTACGTGCGCGTGCGAGTACGTATTGTTTTTTATTTTTTTTTTCTTTATCGATACTGTTCTTACATGCTGAAGAGTAAGCGGCTTATAATATCGGAGCACCGACGCATAGTAGATATCGCGCGGATGGGGCGAAGAGAAGGAAAATTTGAAAGTAAAATAAATTACATATACAGTGTTGCTTTTTGGTTTGAAACTCACTAGACGCACGCATCAAACGATATATAAGTAAGCTATGTAGTAAAAAACGTATATATGGTAGAAAAATGACGAGATCTAGCAATTCATTGGGTTTAACGAAACTCAATACACATTGTGTTGAGGGAAAAGGGGGTATAAAGGACTATAAAAAGTATGTCAAATGTCACGCTACTACTTCGTTCTCGCTGGCCGCGCGAGAACGATCGCTGTTTTCAAATACTACAGATGATTACATATTGCACTAATCTTTTTCTCAAGAATACCGTAATTGTAGCAGCTCATCTGTCTCTTTCGGCTCTTGAAAAAAAAGGAGAAAAAATTTCGTTAAAACGCAATGCAAATGTGCTTTGTTCGGTCGTTCTTCAAGCTTTTTCATTTACTTATATAGCTTGTACCTCGATCGAATTATTACATATACGCTTGGCTCGTGCGCCTTGTGTACGCGCACTTAACTAAACCGCGAATTTACACGAGTCTTATCTTAATCCAGTATTTATTCGGTATCGTGTTATGCATTATAGTTTATAATATACGAGTATAAAAAGATCCCTAATGTCTCGCGCTTGTAGAATGATTAAAATTTTTATCTCGTTTGCATCTTATGCTTATTACAAGATAAATAACAATAGAAATTGTTGAAAATTAATCAATATTTGCATTATTTCTCTGACGAGAATAATGACGATAATTATAATTATAATATATTAATTATAATAATTTGAATTCATAACAGTAGTATTTCTTATAAACCAAATCCAGACTTTTCTCAATAACAATCCATAATGATATAAAACAATATAGAATCTTCGGTGAAAAAAGTAACTATAACTTACAAAAGTACACATGAATCAAAAGCCAACGCGGATCCGAAAATAAATTCGTCGTTGCTTTTTGCACGTAAACTGACTCGATGAAAAATGTCGCTTTACGCATATATGTACAGTAGCGCTCATAAACATTTTAACTAGAATTGCTTGTATTTGTTGATTTTTGAGGAAAATTGTAAAAGACTTTAGAAGTAAATTTGTTCGCCAAATATACTTCAATTTGGTCAATAATAAAATCAAAATATTAAAATTAATATAAATATATATAATCACGGGTAATACGTAAATTTAAAATCTTAGAATGTTTAATTTTTTTATGAAAAAAACATTCAAGGATTGTTTTAATAAAAAATGTTACCTTAAAAGTATTTAGCGTTATATATTTAATTTAAGTTAAAAATGTTAAAATCGATAGACTATTGAATATATTTGATTGCTAATATATATTTTTTAAATATCACCGAATAGATTGTCAAATTCTTGAATTTTTAATGCTGGAAAAAAAATAATTTCGGTTTTTGATAAGTTTCTTAATGCAATATCGACAATAAAAATTAAAAATAAGTATTTGGTTTACCATTTTCCTCTGAACACATACCTACAATCTCAAGCAATTCCGTCGTCAAAAAAAAGAAAGCTACATCATTCATTCAAGTCTGCATTCGCGAGCGCTACCGCACGGTAGCAATAGCCTCCCCGTTGTAGAGGTCACACGCGCGCTTTCGTTACTTTCTCGCTCTCACTTTTCCATTCGTCCCTCGTCTAAGCATCATCCCATAATATCGCCGTTAACATATCTTACACGTCTTGTCATCGGCATCGTATTGTTAGTAATGCACGTTGAGGGGGAAGAAGATTAGCCAAACTCGGGCGCATTGGGGCGCTCTTTACCGTCGCTCACGATAAGCCCTGAGGCGTGAAGCAGATCTTCTCGAGCTCGCCAGTGGACGAGCTTACCGGCGACTCGACTCGTTCCTCTTGCTCGCATGCCAACTGTTCGCTGTAATAGTGCGGTGCGCTCAGATAATCGATAAGACGCCGTGGCAACGGCAGGGTGGGAATCAAATCCTTGCGCACCATTTTCAGAATGACGAATCGACAGGTATGTTGCAGACTCTGTACCTGCTTGAAACGTGATACTGGATGCAGCAGCTGGACGCGCATTGGACCTAAAACAGGTCGCCGGTGCAGAAAGAAGAGATAGCGTCCACTACGAGAATGCTCCACCGCATTTTCGATAAAATCCACAATCGTGTGCGATTTAAACTTCGTACAGCTACCAAAACTAAAGTTACCTAAGAAGAATAATTCATGTATTATTGAAAAAAAAATTTTTGTTTTTAAATAAAAGTTTTATTTAAGCTAATATTTTTGTTCATAAATTTTTATATAATTACCCTGGTCATGCTCGATTCTAACGTGTCGAACGCAACTGTTCAGTCTAAACGATAACGAGAATATATAATGATCGTCACTGCTATCTCGAACGATAAATGATCCATCAGGTTCATTAGACAAAATCTTTTCAGCAGCTTCTCCACTTATGGGTCCCCAGTACCATCCGTACTATAATATGACAAAATTATCAATTATTAAATTGAAAATAAAAACTGATAACTCAAATTAGCAATTTAAAATTTTTTATTTTTTATACTTTTAATTCTTAATTTTGCAATCTTAATTTTAATTATCTGTATCTAAATATAACTATAAATAATAACTACTAAATCGTAAATATTCTAAATAAAGATTAAAACATGTTTTAAATTATTGAATACATTTTAAAAGATCTGTACTTACATCCTTGACTTTTTCTATGCTAGCGGCAAAGTCCATGCTAGTATCTTCGTTTGGTGGTTCATCTCCGTTTTCCGTCGCAGAGGCCTGTTGACCCCTCGCCTGCGGCGCCTGGTGCGTAGAATTCGCCGGCGATTCACACATGGGTGCCACGCCGTTCGCAAGTGCGCCTTCTCCAACGAGAGATTCCGAACCAGGATCCACGTGCCCGTTACTGACAGTCTTTGGCAAGGGCGGCAAAGCGCGCTTGAAGAAAGCTAATTTCCCTGCCGTCGTGGTAACGGTCGTCGTTGTCGTCGCGACCGTTGTTGTCGCAATCTCGGAATCATCAAGATCACCGTTCAGAGAAGCGCCGTTATTGTTGTTTGGGTGCTGAGTCGGGTGTTCATAGTCGGCTACTAAATCGTCCTCATCTTGAACGATTATGTCATTGTTTTGCTGGTGATGGTGGTGCACATTATTACGCTTGGATACTATCTGATGCTCTGGCGATCCAATCTTCTTAAACCTGAGTGAAAAGTTTGTATTTAACCTTTTAAATAAAGTATGTTTTTACCTAACAATAAATTTTTAGAAATTTTTGCTTTCGATATAACATTAACGTGTACTTATATCTGAATATAATTTAATTATTATTCAACTATTGTAAAATATTCAAACCTGAAAATATTGCAGAGGGTCTGCTTGAGATTGAGAGAAAAGTTACGTTGACTCTTCTTCATTTTCTCTCTATTACCACCGCCAGTAGTGCTATCAGTCCCATCCAACGTTCTCAGTTCATCCCCTCGCTGCAACTGTTCATCTTTTGTTTTCTTATGCTTCAGCGTGGAGAGTGAATTCTTCTTGTGCTTCTTGGCGTTGCTACTGCTATTGTTATTGTTATTATTATTATTGTTAATATTATTATTGTTATGCTGAATGAGGCCGTTACTGCTCTTGTTCGATATGGGCGTGTTCGTTGTCGAGGAGTCCGTGTTGTGAGGATTGCTGTATTTGTTATTATTATTTAAATTAAGTAGCTTTGGCATAGGCGCGAGGTGGATGGACGACTGGCCAATGCTCTGCTGTGGCATCATTTTTGCCATTTTGTCGCGTTTCATCTTGGCCTCGCCACAGCTCTCACTCGATCCAGACGAATATAAAGTTTGCAGATACTGGCGCACTTCATGTAAAGTCATGTGAATTGGCTCTCCAATGTTGCGCACATGACTGTTGGACGATTTTGTGAGCTGCCGATGATGCTGTTGTTGCTGCTGTTGCTGTTGAAGTTGCTGCTGTTGACGACCAGCTGCTGCAGCTGCGGCGGCTGCTGCAGAAGTTCCTGGCACGCTATGCCTTTTACCAGTGCCTACAGTAAGAATAAATATTTTCATTAATTTCATCTAGTTTAATATATTCATGCAATTTATTACTCAATAATCTTAAAATAAATTACCACAACCACCGTTAGCAGTTGGTCCCACAGCTACTGCAGCAGCACCAGACTCGTTGCAGCAGACTTCCGCCAACATCTTTTGCGACTTGACCATATGACCACTAATAGATCTTGGCTTGCCCAGCATTCCGCCGCAATAATGTCTAGTCTGTTGCTGTATATGAAACTCAAATTCACTCTGGGAGCTTGCAGAGACGTTTCTTCTCCTCTTACGATGATGCTTGTGCCTCTTGGGTCGCTGTGGAGTCCGCAGCTCGTGATGCAGCGGCCGAACCACATCGATAGGCACCGTATAAATGTCCGAGTCGAAGGGAACGTTGTACATGTCGCTGATCTGACTAGTTGTGAGGATGTCGTGCGACATGGCCGAGGTGATAAAGCTACTATCATCGGCTTTGTTGCTCAGACCCGTCGTGTTGATGGAATTATGTGAGCTCGACAGTCGAGAAGAGGCAAGAGAAGAACGCGAGTTGGGTCGGTTCAAAGTGCTAAAGGGCGTGATGGTTATGGCGCCTTGGTAGCCTGCGGTCGCTAGGCCCGGTGAGGAGGAAGTCAGGTAGTCCGACATCCAAATGCGCATTGAGCTACTGCAGAAAAAAATTATCGTTTACGTTACATTTTAATATAGAGGATTTATTCCTGTATGGTTTAAAATGCTGAATAAAAAAAAAAAAAAAAAAGTAGAGGATGTGCAGCTTTAATTATCAAAATAAAAATACATGAATAAAGTTTAAAATTATATCTGTAAATAATTAATCAGTTTATATTTGTAAACAAAACACTATTTTCATTTCAAAAGTAAGTATCTTGAAGATTGTATTAAAATTTTAGATAATTATTTTCTAAACTACTGTCTATTATCAATTAAGCCTATACTTTCAATACATGTAAACATTTTCATTAATATAGATTAAAACTTATCAGTAGTTTGATAAAAAATTCTTCCTGTAATTACATAGCAACAACAATCAATCAAATAGAAATTTTCTTATCTATGTTTTAAAAATAATATATTTTCTTTTTTCTTTTTAGTTAAATCATTTCAACAATAATTATTATATATAATAATTATTAATTATTAATTATATATAATATATAATTAATATATAAATAATATAAATAATATATAAATATAGATAATATATAAATTTTTAAAGTTACCTTTTTGTTGTTCGATTATTGCAAGTCATGTGCATTTCTGCATTAGGCGTGTGCTTTGTAGGCTTTAAACTTATCTTTCCTTCTGGCCAAGATATTCTACATGATATGGCCAGAGCTTCTTCAACTATTGTTTCTACTAAACTTTCTGCAAACTCAATAATGCATGGCAAAATATCTCTTCTTCTGGCATGCAAAATTGTATGAGTGTCTGAGGTAAGTGGTTCCAATGACGAAGCAGAAGTATCAGGTGGGGATGGACTATCCTGAAACTCGGGTGGAGGTTTGATGGCAATATCAACCACCTCAAGTTTTCTTTGCTCCGCCACAGTTGCTGCTGCTGCAGATAATACATCTGTCCACATAGGCCCTTTTTTCAATGTATTAAAGTTTTCGCCATGCATCCCATCCGAGTAATCAAATGAATCTTGCGATAAAGATTTACTCTCCATGTCACTCTCCTGTAGCTAAAATGCACAATAGTTTATCAATTACTTCAATTTAAAAGACATAAGAGAGACTTAAATTTTGATGATTATACCTCTGTAGTAGCAAAATGTGCTCGAACAGAGTCACTGGATATGGAGCCTCCAATACCGCTGCTACCAATATCGCTTAGCGGCCCAGTTACACTTAATGAATAAGATGGTGGCGAATCCATATTAATACGATGGGAGTATCGTACTAATATTGACGTCAGTTTATGTTGGTACTGCGTCAAACCATAATATTGCAAAGTTTTGGCTGTAAATAAAAGAGTGCTCCTTACTCCAAGCTAAAACAAATCAACAAAATAAGCGGAATTTTCCAAAGACTCTTACTCATCCAAGGCTACTTTTGCAGCAGGCAATGCACGATCAGAGTGCTTGGGCATCATCATTGGCACTTTTTGGCACAGCTAGTCGCCTGAAAACCGTCCGACTCCTCGGCTCTCCCTGGGCCTTCTAAAAACAGCAAAAAGCCATTAAAATCCCGCACGGCACTCGTCTCGTCTGCAGGTCGAGGGGAAAAGGCAGAAACGATCGGGCTCGCGTAATTTATTAAAGGCAGCATCTAAGTTTAGATCTTAAACGCGCTTCGGGCGCGAAGGCAGCGAGCTGCCCGGATCAATCCCAGCAGTCACGGCACTTCGGAGAGCAGACGCGAAAAAACAACAAGGAGCATATCGCGAAAAAACGCGTACACGAGGGGGGAGGAGACTGAGAGAGAGGGAGTAGGGGGGAACAATCAACGCAGCAGCGATTATCGGGATGAATCACTCGGTCTCTAGGAATTTTCAGCGAAAGCCAGACGCCTCCCGTTTCCGCGCACTCGACCGACTCTTACACGTATCACGCTCTGGTCGAAGGATCGACTCGCGTCCAGCTTTCGGCTGGGCTGAGGGTCTGAAAAAAAGCTACCCTGCCAAGATATCTCTCGGCGCGAGAGAGAGCAGTAGCCAGCAGCAGCACGATACGTACGCTCTGCACGCTGCACACGACGAGCGAGAGAGAGGGACGTGACAGACCGTCTCTCTCTCACTCTATCTCTCTCTAGCTGGCGCGACGCACACTCTCATTAACTAAATACCGTACGCACGCTCGGCCCGGGGGGGCCAGGCAGATATAAGGGGCCACTCTCTCCTGCAGTTTCGTACCCTCGTCGAAGCTGATCCTCTTCCCAGCCGCGTAAGAAGCTGCTCTCCTCTCCTGCGTCCTGGCCACTGTACAGATACGGAGCAGCGGTGCGCGCGGAGCGAAAAATTAAACGGAGCGCACCGACGTGCGCTGTGCACGACGTATATAGCTACTCTCTCTCGCGGAGAGCTGCTCCTCTCGCTTGCTCTCTCGCGCGCTCCTCGGGGCTGGCGCGAGCGCCTCCTGTGTGTATAATAAGAATACGGTAGTACAAACAGACAGAGAGAAAGCGAGAATTCGGCCCCTCTCTCGCGCTCTCCTGGCGCGCGCGGAGCGCTTGCTTTTTACGACCTGTTCTCATGTGTGAACTGTCTCGCTGAGGACCGTTGTAGATTCTATAGCCGGTGAGAGTTTGGAGCTGGGCGCCATGTTTTTTAGTGCTGGCGCTCGGAGGTTTAAATTGTCGGTTTTAGTGGTGTCTGATTTTTGGCTTTTAAATGATTTTCATCAGTGAGAGTTGAATTTTAAGGATGAAGGATGATATCTCCTGGAAATGAAAGGAAAACATTAATTAAATTAGTCGATTGACACTTTTATTTTTAACAAAAGGTTAATTTTTATCAATTGATGCTCACATTAAAGAAAAAATAAGAATAGGATTTATTAGCTGTGAATTATTTACTATTCTGAGGAACCAAAACAATAGAACTATGTAGAGTACTTACAGAACTCAACAATGCGCCATGATGCTGACGTCACCGTCTGGAGTCATTTAATCCATATGGAAATTGCAGCATATATACCTATAGCACACTGTATATGCTACCAGCTTGGCTTGCTTATACTCGCGAGCCGAGTTCGTTTAGTAAAGACGCTATCAGTACCGGCGGCAATTGAGTTTTGACGATTTATTCAATTGTGCGTGTATAAATTTATATAAAATATTACTGCTTTACCATAGGTAACGTGACTCGTTGAAATTATTTCTGAATTTTGTTTGGTGTGTTTTAGCAGAAGAGATCAGGGATTCTTATAGGCGGCTTTAGCGGGTTGTTTTGAGGTTATCTTTTGAGCCACGTCGACATCAATAATAATCGCATAAAAATGACGGTAAATGTTAATTTTTTAAATATATTTATAGTCTTCTTATTATTTACTTTTCTACGATTATAAAAAGATTTTGTTTAAATTTTTAACTTCAACAGTATATTTTGAAAACATTGTTGATTTGATATGAATTATTCATTGTTGTTTTAACTTTTTCTTTTATTAACAATTAATTTATTTCTGTCTTTTAATTTTCATAGCTGGAGCTTGAATCTATGGCAAGATATGTATCGCCAATCAATCCTACAGTATTTCCACTTTTAGCACTGGTTCTATTAGGAATTGGAGTATTTTTCACTGCATGGTTTTTCGTCTACGAAGTTACCAGTACAAAATTCACCAGAGACATATTCAAAGAATTATTGATTTCCTTGGTTGCAGCAATATTTTCTGGATTTGGTGTTTTGTTCCTCCTGCTATGGGTTGGCATTTATGTTTAGGTAAATGTATTTACAATTAATACATACAATTTAATATTACATTTTTCTAAAAACAAAATTTTTGTTTTTAGTTAAGAATCTGATTTATGTTAATGAAAATTGTGCTATGAACTCTAATAAATCTAGAGCAGGAATGATAACAACTTGTTATGATAACAACATGTTATAAAGGTATGTGTGTGCAATGTATGATAATGATATTTTGTAAAAAAAATAAATCGTATTTGATACTGTATAAACTTGCATTATTTAAAATATTATTCAATTAATACTATAAATCACTCTTAAAAATAAAACGTAAGCGATTCATTATTTATGAAATGATTTAAACGCTACAATCGTAAAATAAAAAATAAAAATTGTTTTTTAAGGTTTATCATGTTAACAGTATTATTATGTACATAAAGTAAAAACGGGAATAAGAAGTTCATTCATTATAACATAATTTTTATTAAGAATAAGTTTTGTTTTAGAGATGAATATTTAAATCTCTAAATAATATAAACTAGTATTATATATATTTTGAAACAATTTTTAAAATTTTGTCTATGAAAAGTTCAAACTGGCATCTTGAGTATTATTTTTAGTTTAGTAACAACAGAAATATTTATGAATATATGTTGTATAACAATAAAACTATCAAGATGTTTTCTAAAAATGTTCATGTTGAATATATAGATTATTTTTAACAACTTGTTATAGAAATAGTTTTAAAGCAATACTTATGTATTAAATGATTGTGTATCTTTTGTAATTAGACATTTTTATAAAAAAACAACACATTCAATAATGGAATTGTTCAATTAATTATAACTATTAATTAAAAAAATTATGTATAATATTACAAATTAATGTAAGTAGTGAATAGGTTAATTACAACTCAAAATATAAATTATTTGAGTAATAATTTTATTTGAAATACGCAACACATACATTATGTTGCAAATATCATTCACGCATAACGAACAATATCAATTGAAGCTTTCGTATTCATTATTAAACAATATCTACATATTTTCTGCACCAGAGAAAATATTTTATTCATCCTATACATATTATATATTAAACTCGACGTCTTCGTTATGCACACGACATACATAGTAATACCGTCGTTCAATCGTCTAATCTACAAACTTAACAATCATTTTTTAATTCCATAATAGGTTTTATCAAATTACATCGTTTTTTGCGTTTTAACTTAAAATGATTATTATACGAAATGATACAAATGAGTATGGCGAGTATGGCCACGTAGAGAAATTGCACATATCCGTTATTTTTTTATTTTCTATAATAATTATATCATTCTCATGAAAATTCAAAAGTAAAAACAAAAAAATTAGATATATATAATATCAATTAAATCCTATCGAGTATAAAACAAATTCGGCTCTCTATTATACATATACGCGCGATGAATGAAAAATCTTGTAAAATTATGGCAATGACATTCGCTCGCAGATTCGATTTTTTAATAATACGTCAAACTTATTTACATAAAGGCACGCCTGTTATAAAAATTAAAATTGTCCTTGATAGGGATTAACAGAATTGCATAAACTCGTCCATTGTCGAACCACTCGCGAAAGTTTCGCCTTTTTTTACGGTACAAACGTCTATAGGCGAAATTCCGTCTCACGCATAATACGCTACACAAATATAAAATACAAATAGACTTTAAAAGTCCTCGTTTATCATTACCCTTCTATTTATAAAAATTCTATATAGTTACAATGATCATGATAGCTATTATAATTTCTAACATTATAAATAACAATTCATCATCGTTATTACTTTTGCTTTGTTAGTTATGAAACTACATGAAATAATAATAAAACATCACAAGTGCAGGACGGTGTGTTGTCGCTTGGTAGAATAAGATTACAATTTTTTTTTCTTCACATAATAGAGATATAATGTTTTTGTTCGATATATATACTACACACGTTTTTCCATCCGATATATCACTGAATATTTATTCGGCACTTCGGAAAAAACACTGTACACGCACTGCACGCATAAATCACTATGGGCGGCGCAATTTTTATATATGTAGAATAAAAGTATAGTTTTCCCTACTTTAATTGATAGGGTTTTAAAACGGGTCAGTACTGGAACGCTACTGGCATATCGTCGGCCCAAATCGGTATCAAACCAACAACACAGATACGGTTCTAGGCCGTTTGTCTATAATATATAGAAACTTTATTGTTTCATCTGGAACATTTCAGTGTATTCTTGAACAACTAAATGAATTTTCTTTAATTGACGAAAATTCAAACGGATTTAGTATGATCATCAACACTTATCTTTTTTCGACAAAATCTGATACTGTTGATTAGAAAAAAGAACTTTCGTCAGTACAGTTTTTCATTAGTATTTTTCTGCAATATAATCATAAAATACTAGATTAAATTGAAATAACTGCACGTAGGACTTGATAGGTTTTTCATGGAAACATCAAAGTTTATGCGCGCTCTTAACAAAAACAATTCTTTAACTGCGATGCTTTGCTTAACGCAGCGCTATATCTAATCTACCTACATAAACAACCTATAAAAATTCGTTCCGCTATAACTTGTCAATTTTCGCATGGGGCACACGTCGTCGTCATCATACATATTTATGCATATATATTTACATCGAATACTCTCTAAATTCCTTGCAGTGAAATTCCATTGCAAATAGAGCGAAAATACTGTTACTCAAAACTGAAGTCCATTTTTTTTCCGTTGCATCAACGCCGTACCTCTTAATCAAACCGACAGTTATCAATCGTTATTTTAATAAAAAAAAACCAATTTATATCTAACTAGCACATTAACACGTAACAAGTTTGTTAATCATTAGCTGCAGCGTGACGTCAGTGTTTGCAACGATCAATCAAGCGATCAATTTTTGACTAGCCATCACATTAAAATTCAACTCGCCCGATCCTCTCGACAAAATGAAGACAGCAATTAAAGTCAGACAGTCGAGTAAAGCCGTCCACTCGGCAACTACAATCTCCCTGCAAGAAATCCAAAGCCTATACAAAAATGGAAAATAAAGAAGATCCTAAGGAAACGAGACAGAGCAGCCGAGCTAGTGTCAGACGTAGACCTCGTTGCGTTTGCTGTCGGCTACCGGCGCCGGCACCATACCAGTCTTGAGAATCGCTGGCGGCTGCTGCTGCTGCTGCTGCGTCCCGTTGCCGTTGAAGCTGATCTTCCTGAGCACCTCCTCGTTCTGGACCTTCCTGGCCGTGTGGTCGAAGCTGCCGCTGCGCGGCCTCGTCTGCTGGTTCGCTGCCTGCTGCTGCTGCTGCGGCAGCGGCTGTAGCCTCTCGATGCACAAGCTGTCGGGCCTCGTCGTGACCGACATGGCTCTGCCTCCGCCGGGCTCGCCGCCTCGCTGATTTAGGCCCAAGGAGTGAGGTAGGGACATGCTGCGGTCCTCACGGGATTGTTGCTGGTTCATTGTGACTGGGGGTCCGGGGAGGGAGGTGGACCGACGGCCTTTGGGTTCTAGGCGCGCTGCCCTCTGCTCGCTTGCTTGGAGCACGTAGTTTTGGAGGCTCTGTGGAAAGACGGAGTTGGGTGTTGGCTTAGATATTGAGCCTATTTTTAGACGTGATTTAAACATGAAGTTGAAGGAAACTTCCTTTTCAATAAATTATCAGAAGTTGTCTTCTTTATTTAACGTATTGCATAATTAAATCAAAAGAAACTGCATTTCATAATTCTTTTATAAGATAAGAAAAAATGTAAGAAAAACCAAACGATTCATAATCTATAATTTTTTGCTAGTAGCAAAAAAGTTAATGTTACAAATTGTCATTGTAATAGCCTGGAAGTTCAAGTTTGCGAAAAGTAAATTGCAGGTCAAAAATTTTAACAAATTAATAATTTTTTTTAATTTTACTTTTCATTACGCGAATGAAAAGATCGATCACATCCAGGCGTGTTTAATACTTCAATTCATATAAACATATGTGCATTCATCCTTACCCAGTCTCGCTGATTAGGCGAGAGATTCGCAAAGGTATCGAGCTTCTCCGGATCAACGATTATCGACGGGTTGCTATTGTAACTATCCACTATCTCCTGGCTGACCTGCTGGCCTTCGTCCTTCCCATCCTGCGGCGCGCCGCTACCAGCCAAGCTGGTGCTCGCGGTGTCGTCTTCGGCACCGCTGCCGCCGCTGCTAAGCTCCGTCAATGTAGCTGCAGGCTGCTCGACTGGGCTGGCTGGGCCGCTGCCCGATAAAATGCTGATCTGCGTCGCTGGTGTCGCTGGCTGCGGCACGTTTGTCGTCGTGATGCCCGTCACCAGACGCGTCCACTGGCTCATCGTGACGGGCAGGGGTACCGGCACCGGGGCTATTACGAAGCTCGCGGCCTTCAGGCTTTGGGGGAGCACCGCCTGGGCTAGATGGGCAGCTGCTGGGCTGGCTACCGGGGTGCCCTCGGTTTTCTCTGCGGATCGAAAAAATAAAGATTTATAAACTGTGCGCCTAATTGTTACGATATGTAGACAGAAATTACATCTTTTAATAGTTTACTCAATGTTATGTACATGCATTGGAAGAAAAATATTCGATTCGCATGGATAATTTTACTTCCAGCACACGTACATTAAACACAATAAAAAATAATTTAACAATCTAGAAATTTGAAGCTCTGAACGGCTAACCTTGAATCGGCGTCAGAACGATCCCGGGAGCAGCGCTGCCGCCGCCAACGACAACCTGGGGCACCGTCAAGTCAGCCACACCTGCCGCGCTGTGATGATAAGCCGGTGGCGGGATCATACCAGCGACGGCTGCGCCAATGTTGGCCGTGTTGCTGGCCGAAAGAGCGAGCCTTTGCTCGCGATCCACCACCTCCTTCGTCACGTCCGGCGTCGGGATGCGCGGACGGTTCTTCAGGGATATCGGTATGGAGTTCAGCTTCGGTAGTGTGCCTGAAATCAAGGTTTAATTAAGTACCACCCTCCTTTAAGAAATGCTAACAAAGTTTAAAAAAATTTATTTCACCGATCTCACCTTGCCGTCCCATGCGCTGGCTCTGTATGCTCTTCCGCCTGAGCCTGTCGTACAAAGAGATCTTAAAGCTGGGATTGTTCTGGTTATTCTGGGGCTGGCCGTTCCCAGGCTGGCCCGGCTGCTCGGGGCTGCTGTAGACGCTGTTGTGCCGGTTGCGCGAGAAGAAGCCGCCGGCCCCGCTGCTGCTGTAGGTCGTCGAGCTGCTGCGCACCGAGCCCATCCGCGTTATCTGCCGCTGCAGCCAGTTCTTCCTGCGCTCCACCAGCGGCGTATCCACGCTCTCCTGTTGATTTAAGAAAGGTTCATTTAGCTTTTTTATAAAGACTTCTTCTAAACTGATCAAACGTTTTTTCCCCGGTTTTCAAGAATGAAAAAGTTAATCGATCTCAATTACCTTTTTCTCAAACGCGCGCGTGACGCACAGACAAACGGTCGGAAAAAAACGAACGTGCCTAGAGCCTAATCGAGCGTGCAATATCCTTTTCCCCTCATCACAAAAGCCACTATTCTACGCGTAAATCACAATGCACTCACGTAATCGGCGTAAACGTCGTCCTGCATGTGCGCCTTGCCACCCCTGTGGTTATTGTGGCCGTGCACGTGCGAGCCGAGGAAGACATTGGCGTAGAGCGCGTCGCTGTCCTTGACCTTGTAGAGCTCGGCCGAACCTTTGGGCTCCTCGCGACGGTACTGCTCGCTCGCTACGGTGTAGGGCAGGTCTTTGGGCACCACCTCCTCCCAGTACTGGTCTTTAAGCAGCTCAGGGTGCTCCTCGTGCATCTCGTCGACTATCATGTAGCCGGCCTGGGGGGAGAATGAAAGTGGTTTTAGGGTTGGTTTCGTGAGGGTGCGAGAAGTGGGAGTTGGTGTTTTTGAGATTTTATTGGTGGAGTGGTGGGGATTGACGTAGGTGTATGTTGACGCGTGGAGAAGTTTTATTGGGTTGTTGCGAGATTGATTTGAATTTCTATTGTGGAGTGAGAGTCAATAAACGTGGTGCAATACGTATATACATATATAAAGTACTGGTTTTTATTTCTCTTAGGAATTTTCCTTTTGTTTCGCGAATTTAAAGAAATCTTTGGCTTCATTTGGAATGTTAATCTTCTATCTTAATGTTAATCCGTTTAACTTCAATGCTCTCTCAAGCTAGAGGAATTTGTATTTAAATGGCTGAATGATAAGTAAGATGCTATCTATTTAAAGAACGTAGCTGCAGATGCTTCCGTATAATAAATTAAGCGAAGCGCCACGTACCTTGATGTGACGATCGATCAGCCAGTTGAGCTCGATGTCGTCATCGTCTTCACCAAAAGGATTGATCAAGACTTCGGCTACTTTTAACCAGCCCACGTAAAAGCAAAACTGCAACCATTTAAAAATTGTTATTCGCTTATCTTTTAAGTACTGGACATTTTTTAAGTTTTCTATTCGCTACGTATAAAATCTACTTTTTTATTTATAATATTAATCAACGTTTCGCCTCGGCAATAATTTTTCAAATTACGGAAACCTTAAAAGCATATAGATTTCAAATAAATGAAAAAAAAAGAGAGAAAAAAAAATAATTTGCACTCAATTAGCGCTTGGCATTGTTAAGATTTTCACACAAGTCGTATTACTAGCGTTTCTCGGATTATGCGCCGTCATAAAGTACGAGCGATTCGCTCAGTGTGAAATTACCTGGAGAGCAGTAAAGAACGGAAAATACATATCCGGGACTTCGTATTTTCCGCCGTTGGTGGTCTCGGTCTGAGTCGTGAACTGACGTCCTAAAAGAGCCGAGAAAAAATAGGCGTAGAGAGATAGTGTAACCACCTGAAATCATATGCAGACAACGCCATTCGCGACTCTCTTCCGAATCGGCGAACAAAATTCATTAATGCTCCCTTCCGCCTTCCTATTCGCTCGGAATAAAAAGGAAGAAGGTGAAGAAGTAGAGGATAGACAGAGAGGTGGCTTAAAGTAACGCTGCTAATGTCGCGCGGCGTAAATGTGCATTCTTTAATCCTGGCGCGCTGGAGAGCGCGGCGATGAATATACCGTTTTTTGAGGAATGCACATTATGCAATAATATTACGTAAAAGTAATTCGCCTCGCGCGTACATGTGAGACTGTATCTTTAAATTCGATCTGGCCGCTTGTTATTGCATACTCGGGCGCTCGTCGGCGCGCGGCCAGCCAAGGCTTTTCCGAAAAACAATGGTAAAAAATCGATATGTAACGGTCAAAGCCGGCTTATTAGCGACGGGACGCTCAAAGAACGTGGCTGCAAAGTTCGATCGGTATCTCGATTCCTTCGATCGCGTTGATAAACAAGGCATGGTCATAAACAATGAATATTTTTTTAAACGAGCGAATTACATGTTATTGAATTTCAGGAAAGGATTTTCATTGTAACTCGTGGATATCTGGTTACAGCTTCGTTTTTTCTCTTCATTCGCCGCGCGATATCGATGAGTCACCGCCAGCGGTATTTTGCAATTCCGCGAAAATTGAAAAATTTTGCGATTGCCAGTCGTAAAAGCCGGCGGAGCGCGCGCGCGAACGAGCTGCGCATATATACGTGATTCGATATTTTCGGAATTCTCAACATCGAGCGCTCGGCACTTTCCGAAATTTGCAGTTTACAGCCGTAGTTGGATATGCCGGTTAGTCGTGCTGGACGAGCTCTTTAATGTTTTGCGAATAAAAATCGCGTAATAAACATACTTTATTATTTACTTTATTGAATTTCGGTCATTGGTGTAACCTTCGATTCGGCTAAGTCGACCTTAACCCAATAAGTATCGCGCCACACCTAGTCAGTAAAGTTTGGGGATTACCCAGATTGATGCAGATTTTCTTTACGGAATTCAGATTAGTAAGCGCGAGGCGCTGGTTGAGGTCAGCGGGTATTTGGTATTTTTATTTATTAATAAAAATCGGTTTACGGTTATGGCTCTGCATTTTTTAAATATTGCGATAAACTATTCTGAATCCCGAAGTTTCGCAAAAAAACAAAAATCAAGCAGTCCAGCTTGATTACGCGCATTGAACAAGAGACGGCAACGCGCAGCGCTACTTTAATAGCAAAGAATAAAGAAAAGAATTAGAGCTTGGTAAAACAGTAAAGATCAATGGTCGACCTGTGTGTAAACAAGTGGCACGCAAACGGTGTCGTATCCGATGAGTCCGCCCAGCTTTTTCCTGATATCGCTGAGCTCAACAAGCAGAGTCTGGACGACGTGATCGCTCGTTATGAGCTGCTCCTTCCGCGCCCTGTTGATGATGTTGGTCGCCCAGACCAGGGGCATCCAGTACTTGGACATGGCCGCCTTTTTGTTCATCATCTCGAAGATCTTTTTCTCCGACTCCATCATCAGACCTGTTGGGAAAAAATCAAATCGAATGTAGACTATAACGTTTGAACGAAAAAAATTTTTAAACAAAAAATGTCGCTTGCTTTAAGAATAGAAATTAACAAATACGCCGCACATGCACCAGTTATCAATATTCCTCATCGTTAAAAATAAACCGAGCCGCAAGGTGATGAGGGATCGCAACAAAAACAGAGGACGGCTCGCGGCGCGCAAATGTGATCGCAAGTGAAATAATAGCGCGCGTCGGATAATAAAAAGCCGTATCGCGCGCGCGCGAGCGCCTCGTTGTTTTCCTTTCTCGGCGCGCCGGCACACGTACATTTTTATTTCAAATTGTCATCGGGTACCAGGAAACGGGCGCTTCACTTTTTAATCAATCATAATCCAGCTGAAAGGTCGGCCGCGAGAGGAAAAAAAAGCGAACGAGGCATTGAATCTTTTCCGTGTGTGCGAATCTGTATATATATGTAGGTATATAGAGAGCCGGGCCACGGTGAAAGCTGAACGAGCGAGACTCGAGTATCACTCTCTTTGTTCGGGGCGCTCTCGGCATTTCTGAAATGCCATTGCCGAGCGAATTCGCATTATGTGTTTGATAAAGTTAAAAAGAGGAACAAGAAGCCTGGATACCGTACGTCGTTCGTTTCTTTTATCCCAGGCTTTCTGTAACTGTAAAGGTTATTAATAAAAGGCCAGGTCCGTTTATGGTCCCGCGGCCGAGTATTAAACGGCTTTTCTTTCGATTCCGCGCGTTCGGATTGTTCCGTATTTGATTATCTGCGCGTTATTCTAACGCGGCATTTTTATTGTCTGATACTTACTGCTGATGAAAGTTCGATATCGATGTATAGGCGGTGTGTCTATTGCTTTGGGTATATATACGCACACCTTTCTAAAATTCTAATTTGTTATTGTGGCGTAAAAGGCTGGAAGAATGGAGCGCATTCAGGAAATCCAGCCTCGATAATGAGATATCAACGGCTCCGATATTCCCGTATATTATCGCTATCTCTCGAAAATGCTTTATTACCCATAGAAACCCCGGCGAATGCTTCTGCAGATATCCAACTCCAACCTTCAGCCTCTTGTAATCTCAAACCCGATCCGCACGAAATTCAGCAGCTCGATCTCGTCGAGCCGCGCCGTACTCCTCTCGGCTCCCGAATAAAGAAATTCTCGGAGCGGAAAGTAAATTCTCCTGACTTATTAAGACTCGCGCGGGCTCGAAAACTCGCTAGCGGGTGGTGGCGCGGCCAGAAGAAACGAAAGTTGGGAAAGCCCCGCGATAACGACCTTAAATACACGCGCGCATGTCACAAGTTGAACAGCCGCGCGAGAGAGACAGGTTGACGTCAGACGTGTAATACGCTCGCGTCCTCGAGAGGTGAACATGTCGAAGCTATACATTCAGGCCCGAGCGCGCCTCCATATGCGTGTGTATATGTAGAGCCATCGCGCGACGGAGCTTGTGGAGCAGCCCGATATCTGTACACAGCTGCCAAGGCAAGGTCAACAAACGCCGGGATCCTTGCCCGCGAGCTCGGCAAGGCCGTCGTCGTCGTCGGCCGCTGGGCTGGCGAACGCGCGCAATGTTAAAGCGGAGGAGAAAAAAATGAGTCATTCCCTCCCCCTTTTCTACACCACCCGATCTCTCTCTCTCTCTCTTTTTTTTCTCCCTCTCTGCGAGTATAGTGTCTGGTGGTATAGGTATATATATATTTTCAGGCCGAGAGGGGGCAAACGAGTTTTTCAGGCGCAGCGCACGCAGCCAGCTCGTGCGAGCGTGTGGCTGCAGCGGAGATGCTCCTGGTGCGATGCTTTCTTTGGAGCACGGGCAGCAGGTACAGCGTCTAAGGGGCTATTATTGCGAGAGCTAGGAGAGAGAGAGAGATTTTCTCGAGAGAACGACCTTGCGCACCCGCGGGGGATATATGTGTAAGTATATATGACGCGCGCCTCGAGGTGCTTTTCTAGCTTCTTTTGCGCCGGCCGAGCCAGCTGCGCCGCTCGTTTCGTGCTCGTTCGCTCGCTTAATCTTTGCTTGCTTTCGGATTATTTTTAAGAGTACCTGTTGCCGCTTTTTAAGACGATGTTTATCACGGAACTTTGTTACTTTTATGAACACGTTCTTACTTTCGGATTATTATGTTTTTTCATTTTTTTTAAGCTAACAAGATTACAATAGGAGAGATGCTTATTACCTCTCGGTACAATATATACCTGATCAACCGGTTAATCAAATAATAAACATGAAGAATAAGAAAACACTTTTTTCAGACGCGAGAGGGTCAACAGCCTCCGAAACAACAAAATAATCGACTGTGCCTCGTGTAACTAACGAGCGCCGATACTTCCACTCCGGACGGCCAGTTAACCCGGCGGGAAATAAATACATAAAGAGCGCTCGGTAACTTAAAAAAATTATGCATTAATTTTGCCGTAACATAATAACAACCGACACTTTTACGACTGCAGAGGTCCACCTGGGAGCAAACAGTGCCGCGGCGAAGCTTCAAACTCGGCTTGTAAGCGCGTCCTGTTCCCAAGCCGATTTTTTAAATAACCTGTAGCTATATTTGTTAGGTGTAGCCCTCTCCGGCTCCGCGAAATCTCGAATTTATGTTAAGGCTTCTCGGCTCCGCGAATTCGGCCCATCAATAACGCGTTTTTAATTCAGCGCGAAGATTTATAAAAAAAGGAGACTGTATTTTACAGCTTTCAAAACAAATAAACTTTTGAATTTAAAAGAATATATTGTTAAGAGAGAAAATCGAGGCCCGAGGCGCGGAACGCAGCGGCGAGACCCGCGTAAAAATAAACAGCCCAAAACTCTTGCGGTTTTTTCCCGCCTCAATGTGTATCATCACTCTCGGATCCTTGACCCATGTAAAAGTCTAACGAGCGCATAATTTGCGACGATCTCGCGTCTGCATAAAATTCGCAAACACCTTTGTAACAGTTTTACACCGCCATTAATAAACCGTTCAATTTTTTCCCCCGCACAGCCAACCCGCCGTAACGGACTTTGTAACCCGGCGATCAATTCAAAGCCGCACGTGCCGCGCCACGAAATCTCTAACCGTCTCTCCTTCATAAGTAATTTCGGAATCCAGCTCGGCTCGGCCTAATACCTAATTCATCGCACCGCTATATCCCCCAAAACTCCCGTTTTTCAACTTTTTTTTTTTTACGAAACATCCAAAGCGTCTCCAGAAAGAAAAGGAAAAACGTAGCCGCGCGCGTCCGGCCGCGTGTGCATTGCCAATAAAAGCCCGGCGCCTGCGCGCATACCGATGAATTAAGGGGCGCGGGCGTCACGTACGCGCGGAGGTGAAACCGCCCTGATTAGGAAATATTCGCGCGTAATTAGAAAGGGAGAGGGCACGGCGAATTTACCAAGAGCGGCGCCGCGCCGCGTGTGTATAATGACCGGCGGGCGAGTTCGATTTCACGCTGGATTTCGTCTTGTTGGGAATGAGTAGTGAGCGATCGAAGAAACTACGGGGCGCAGGGAAATTCCGTTGTGGATTGGGTTCTTTTGTCGTGCACGTGTAATTGAGGTGTATTGATGAGCGAGTGTGGAGATGGTAGAGATGCGCGCGTCATCGCGTTGAAGTTTGGGATGTTCGTTTTGTGGATGGTGGGGAGTGTAGGTGCTTCGTTTTCTGTAGTTAATTTAAGTGTATTAATAAGGCAACAAAGTTTGTGCGGATGCAAAACTTTATTACGTTGATATTTCTTTTTATTCTGGTTAAAAATGTATTTTTTTAAATAGGATAATTCACAATTTAGAGGAAAGTTAATAAGGGACGAAAAAAATCGGTGATACACGTGGTGAACGAATGAAAGTTGCTTCGTCATCTTGTACTTTCAGAACGTTATCTGAATCAAAATAATCTTTGTCAATCACAATTTTTCGAGAGTCTCAAAGTATTTATAAAAAAGACCTAAAAAATCATCAATTTATTCGAAAACTAAAATTATCCTTTTTTTACACGCGCGCGCACCCAATCCAAATAACGAAACTTTCCAAACCTTATTAAACTTTCAAACTCACTTTCCGTTTCGAAAGCCAACAGCCCACCAGAATCCCTGCATCCTCATCCTCCGAATTTTCCTCCTAAAACCTAACGGTTTTTTCTCTCGACGCTCGCCCGACGCTCAACATCCTCGCTCTCTCGGACACACATCGCCGCGACAACTAATATTCTCCCCGTCAGCTGAGAAACCCGCAGCGACGTACTTCGCTCGGGCATTGGCCGCGCTTACTGCGCTCCTCTTATTTTGCACTCGCGCAGGCGGTTATTAATAATGAGATTAAGCGGCGCCCGCGGAGAGGATACATGTGAGTGTATTGGTGTTTGCGGCCACAGGAGCAACAAGTGGAAAGTACCGATATCGAGTGGCGCCTCGGCTAAAATTATACCGCGCGCAGGTATGCGCTTAATGACGAGGATGCAGTGGGCTTTTTCTTTTTCGGCCTCTGAGTAGTGTGTATAGTCGCTTATCGCTGGGTTCGTTTTTTTTTCTTTTTTTGATTGGCGTGTGCAGCGAAGCGCGACAGTCAAGCAGATCGCGCGTGAGATAGTTCGAGGATCGGTGATGGAGATTGGGGAAGGCGAGGATTTCGGTGAGGTTTGTGAAGAGGAAAATCACTGGTGTGCGGCTAGTTTTGTGCGGTTGGTGATGATTAGGATAGTGGATTTTTTGGGTTTGATGTGTGGTGATTGGCAAGGGTGTGGAATTAGAAAGGTCTGAGCTAAAAGAAAGGTGTTTGCTGAATTGTCCTATAATTCTAATGTTTTTAATAAACACGCGTACCTCATTCCTAAACTTTACTTGATATATCGTTATTAATTATTATTCAATAGTTTAATAAATTTCGGTACTTATGACCAGCTCCTTTTTAATAAACAATCCATCCAGACGCACGACTGGAGAGCCAAATTTCAATAAGCAATAAAACACACCTGTACGAAAGCTTCCGAGGAAAACAAATTAGTATAGGAAGCGAAGAAATGCGAAATTTTAAGAGCACAAACGTGCGGCGATATGCGTCATTAAAAAGTCGTGCGCGCCGAGTGCATTAAAAACGTTACGTTGAAATTCAAAGTAGATACTGGAATAACTCACTGACCAACGTCAACGATGTGCTGAAGGCTCGGGAAACGCCGCTTGACGCGCAGCGAGATCCTTTGCAGCGTTATTACGTAGGCCAGCACCGCGTACCTCACGATGTTTCGGCGCATCAGTCTGCCTCGCTCGTCCTGAAATGAAGAATGATACCTTTAAATTACGCTTTTCTGTCTCTTTGTTATTCATGCAAGATTGAATTATTCGATGCAAAGGGAAAATTGGGATTTAAAAGCTTTATTTTCGTCGAATTTAATGATTTGTTAGTGCAAACATTAATTTTATCCTCAAAACTACTCGTTTAATTTACAGCCGGCTATTAAATAAACATTTATTTAAATAAAAACGATTGGTCAAAGTATAATAAACATTTTTATTGTAGACACTAAAAAAGAAAACAATCCTTTTTTTGCACGCTCTGGTCCCTCTTTATTGCACTTCCTATCTATGTACGCATTTATTAATTTACTTTAAGCGACACTTATTCCACGTACTCATCCAAAAATAAAACACTTATCACAACGTTAATATTACGGTTTTTTTTGCCATAATTATTTAGCTGCGAAGGCAAAACTTTTTCCTTTCTTTTTTTTTTTGCTTCACACAAGATTCGCTTCGATGCTCCAAGCTCTGGCATATTATTTATCGTTCGTTAGACGTACGATTGACATACATATTTCCGTTTACACAACTCGCATATTTATTGCCACGCTGAATGCACTATCAACAATGTGTGTCGAGGTTTTGAAAAATTTCAATAATTATAATGGTGGAAAGGAAATAATGTGGCGCACAACAAAGCCGGACTGTAAAATTCCTTCGTATAGAGTCTCGGCCATTGTTTCGAACACGTTTTTTTCGTAAAATATGACAATTCCGAAATCTATTTCTATGCTGAATTAAACGTAAGTTCGACAAAGTAAATATTTTGAATGTGCAATAAGGAGGGTAATGTTCAGTAGTTGCTTCCTCTTAAAGCAGCAAAAAGAATATGACATAAAGCAATCGTGGTAAAGAAAAAGTAAGTAAATCATTTTTCCGCGATCGATCTTACCATAGACGGAGGTTAACGACACAGCGAGCGAAACGTGTCATGGTGATTCATTAGTGCAGTAATGAGAGAAACAAAAAAATACATATATATAAATAAGATACTAACCGACAATTGGACAAGGTCGCATCAATTATCTCGTTTGTAACGCGACTTGGGAGGCAGGTAAGAGCGCTAATTAGAAAAAAGGAACTTAATAAAAAGAGCATTGTAAAAGGCGGAAGCTCGCGGGGATGGCTGTAAAATTGCGATTAATCCTGTCGGTCACGGCTGCGCGGTCTATTTTTAAGTTTTATAACTCGAAATTACGCTCGTTTTATACTTCCAGACACCCCCGGCGCAGGAGAAATCAGTTTCTAATTGTACTTACGTTTCCTGGGATTGCGGCGCTGATGAAAAGGGCGAGATTGTCCGGCCAAGGTAGAAGTTTGTACTGCTCCCACCACCTTTTCACGACTAGACTCACGTAAAAGCCCAGCACGAAAGACATTGGTATCGATTCGCTCGAATTGCCAAAGTAGTAGCGGATTTTTTCGAATACCCTGAAACACATTATAAATAGCAATTATATTTATTTGAATTTATTCTTTTTAGATTTGTAACGTTTCCATAACCGAATTTGCCATTGATGATTTTATAAAATTACATTAAATGTACCGGAATTTTTCATGCAAGTATTAACGCATGCTCATCAATAAACATCAGTGCATAAACATCAATTGTAAATGTTTATCCAAACTGAGATTAAGCACATTGACGTGATTATTAGATTTTATCACATCAAGTTTAATGCATTATCAAATGAGAAAATCATATCGAGTCTTTGACATTGTATTAAGCATGCTTTTGAATACATTTCACACTATTTAGTTTCAGATATTTTTATTGCACAAAAATGCATTACATTAAAGTGTAATAACTAATTATTTATCGTTAAACTTCAGCTTTAGTGATAGTGTATTAATCTCAAACATCATTCATAAACTATATAAAACTACCTATAATTAACAGCGCGATAAGCGTGCAACATCGATGGCATCTATAATCAATATTTCTAAACATAGCAGCAAAAGAAAGCATCAACAGGTGCAAAATTAAATCTCCAAACGAATTACCCAGAATCAGAGAGACGATGCCTTCCCTCATTTCCCATAATCTCTATACAAACAGAACGCGCACATTATTCCCATGGCTGCGCTCGCGCGCGTTTGTAATCCGGTTGTTATTATTTACAGACCATAATGCAGCCCGATTATGAACACATAAAGTACACTTTGATGCAATTACGTACCTCTGCTGCTCCTCGTTGAGCGCGTATCGATAAACAAAGTTAATGATGTAGTAGGCCAGAAGGTAGACCAGAAGCTCCCGCCAGATCAGCTTGTACACGGATCCTCGCCATCTGCAAAACGATCGGGTGAAAACAAGCAATTAGCGATCATAGCAACTAGGTGCTCCGAAGCTCTAAGGCTCATCAGCATAGGTTGCGATCTAAGATGCGGCTGGGATAAGAGAAGCTACTTCGTTAGCCCGCAAAATATCGACAGGTTTTCCCTTTTCAAGATGCGCATTGTGCGCCTGGCTATTAAGTCTTAATCAGCGGATTGTCGAGGAAGCTAATGTTCTCTTGGTCTTTTGTGTTTTCTCGCCAAACGTATCCGTCAATGTTATTTCAGTGAATAACTTGCGAATGAAATGTGCGCGATTTGGGAATTCCGTGGATGAGCTAATCTTTTAAAGTGGCTTGAATTTCGGTTTCGAATTGTTAAATGCACACTTGATGCAACAATATTCAAGAATAAAATGGGCTCCCGATTTATCATTTCTAAAAGAGTCGATCCACTCGAGACAAAACCAGTTATCTTGTAGAAACTTAATTATCACAAATCCGCGATTAAGTGTAAATTAAGCCGTCGGCATCTTCTGTAAGATAATATTGAACTGAATAATGGACTTTTTAATGCGCGGAATAAATACTGTTGTTAAGTTCATTACAATACTTGTCCAACATCGGTATTTAAGCTTGCTAATTTTTCTTAAGTACATGTATAATCTTCTTCCTGAGTCTTGTAGTATTTTGCATCGCGTTTGTTTTGCTTACAACGCAATTTAAAAACTATTACTTATGCATATGTCATTGTTTGCATTATGCTTCTAATTGTTTATACTGATATAATAAAACATAATTTCCAAGGTTCATTTAAATTGCCAAAAATAATCCTTCAAAAAATTTCCGCAAGTGTGTACACAAACCTGTTTAATGTTTGCAAAAAAGTCGCTCTATACAACAGAGCCAAATAACATTATGTCAGAGAGCCAACGTCACACGAAAAGAATGGAAGCGGTGTGACAGCATATAAACAATTTCCGTTACGACAACGCTCATGCCTTCCCGTCTCTTTACCTAATATAATCCATCATCATCGCATATACAAATATTCGCAAATTTCGCTCGACTTGAAATTCGACGCGTCGGTTTAGAATAACAGAAAATCCCAGTGCATTCGATAGGGCGGCGCTTTTTAAAAGTGCGCACATTGAAACGCGTGTGCACGTAGGTGTGCAGTGCATTCGAAAATTCCTCGGGCGCTTATCTTGCGAGTTTTACGCGCCGCGAAGTAAGTATAAGCTTGAACTGCGCCGTTGCTGCTGCTGCTGCGCTGCTGATGCGGAAAATGGCTTCGAAAAAGAAAGTTTATCGAAAACAAAAGTCATTATGTCATCGCGGTATATAGCGTACAGGTGCGCGAGATTGTATCGGCTCGTAAAATCTGTCCAGATGTGTTTAAATTTAGTGATATGCGCTCGAGACTATATACTGGAGGTCGTAAACGATTTTAATAGAAAAATTATACAATAATAACGGCTTCGGCAGTGAGTGATACGATAAAAGTTACCATACATTTTCGTAATGCATTCTTGCAGTAAAATGTTTCTTCCATCGCAAGTCTGTTATTAAGAGGTGCAGTAGTATCTCGAAAGTAAGTAATTTATAGAGGCTTGAAATAATTAAGATCTGATGTACAGGTTCACGGTAAGAGTAGATTTTTACGTACAAAAAAGGGAAATCCAGAAATATAGTTTGCCGAGGACGGATGTCCGGCTTATTATAACAGGTGCGACGGAGAGAGGAAGCTTGTATTATGTTTTGGGAAACGGTGATCAGGATAGCGTGACACACGGGACGATTGAGTAATTCTCTAAATTCGTTAAAAGCATATTTATCATAGAAGTTCACTCGTGTATTTTTCTTTGCAAATTAAAATGTTTTTTCAGTGATTATTTTATATATTTATTGTTGCTTTACTTTACTTTAATTATAACTTTTTAATTGCAATGTTGGTTTACTTTAAAATCGTTTAAATGAAAAATTTTTATTGTGCTTGAATTTAAAAAAATATATTTTTCTTATAGCACAGTTGAACTGTCTGAATGATCAGCAACCAGGATGAATATTCCGCGCAAAATAGCCGATTGGCGCCGTATGACGAGCTAATTAGTAAAGAAGAAGATTTCCGTGAAAAGGTATAGTTATTTAGCCTTATAACTGCGTGACGTAACGGCAAGCTGATCATTAGATTGATAATTATTATCCAAGACACAATTGTGACGAATGTGGCATTATCGGAACTGCGAATCAAAGTCCATAAGTACATCTGTTGTCTTCGACAGGCAAATTTATTGGAAAGAACTATTTATAAGAAGAAGATGCATGCGAGTTACCTGGCAAGCATTCTCATAATCATGAGTGAATAATATAATAATCACTTGTGAATTCAGGCAAGAAATCATTATAAAGAATTGATCGACGGCCTTTCTGGTTTTAAGTATTTTTATAAGTAACCGCAGAGGCTCAAAAAAAGGAAGCAATTACCGCAACAATTGATTCGCGTAAAAACGAAAATGCGTTGCATAATTTTAACGTTTTTTATCATCCTTAGTAATCCTTTTGAATGATCTCGGATCTGCGCTGTACGTGTGTGTGTGTCATTAAGACAAATTCATGTTCATTATAGAACGATTTTGCTTCCTCGAAGTGCAGGCTAATTTTTTTTATGTTTAAAGATGCACAATGATAGATAAATTTTCTTTCTGACATTTTTCTGGCAGTAAAATTACTAATGCATAAAATAATGAATAAAAGCACGACTAGCAATACCGCAAATAGCCCATTATTACTAAATACGCACCGCACTATTAAAAATAATTACTCATTAAATTACTTCACTTTGCGCTGGTTAATTCCCGTTGTATTGATTGAGTATAAAGTTGAATAATTAAATTAGCTATTGTTTTATGGGCAAAGTATCAAGTATCAGATGACGTGGAAACACATGTTCCTTGATTCGAATATTCTCAATATTCATAATTTGTATAGTAATATTACAACCAATAATTTTTACTACAGTTCAACAAAATTCGGTTCAGAAAGATAGTAATTTTATCTTACTGCGACTCTGTCTCACCTTTACTAAGAATCAATAATTTTTACCAAACCGATTTCTCCGAGAACATAACGATATTTCATACTCCTAAACTCCAGCATTACCAAAACAAATCCGACTTCTCTCCGCGACCCAACCAATCTCCATAAATTTTCCCAAGGCTCTCAAAAAATCAGAACAGCGAATAATTTTGAAAAATAACCCATCTCATAACCGAGGCTACCTCCAGCGCCGTCGGAGAGGTGTCAAAGCCTGTGCACTTGTCGATTACCGAGGCTTTTCTATGTCAGTAGGTCACGCCAGGCAACGAGCTGCGCCAGGCAATAGCAAGCGCGAGAAGACATATTGTTACCGTCGCCTTTTTCATTTCTGTTGTTTCGCCAGCTGTAAGAGCGGCCGAGCCTGCGCATAAGCGCTTGCAACGGCTGATACATATTTAATAAGATCATTCGG
>JAPYZA010000489.1:0-12153 GCA_030522685.1 Eupelmus azureus
GTTTGATTTGAAGAAAGCAGCTTTTAGACGAGAGAGTATAAGGGATTACTTATTTACAATTTTTGTGGTTAATTTTTTCGTGGAATAATAATAAAATAGACAAATGATCATTGAGTATTATTTGTTTACTCAGCCAATCGCCAAAGACAAAGAAAAAACGAATTGTTCGACCTAAAACAGATTATCTCTCAATTCGATTTGACAAGCCGGCAAAAATTCACGCCGACGAGTTTTTCCATAAAGCTGCAGCGGGAGAGCCAATGTCAACAAAAGCATAAATCATGAATAGCGCAAAAAGCGAGCGCGACAGCAATTAAAGCCGGGGTAATGGTTGGCGTCACTATATGTGCCTCTCGGCAAAACATTGAAAGAGAACAAGTCGCATCAATTCCGCAAGTTATAACACCGATGTCAGCTTGACCATCCGCGCATTGAACTTACTTGATGCGCTATACTCGCATTCTGCAGCCGCGACAAAACATATCGTCCGCGTAACAGAAAACAGCGCAAGGGCACGTAAACGTGCTTTATTTCTGCGAATGTTTTTTTTCATTGGAAAGATTGACATTCTGAACTAATTACACACAAAAATTTTTATCTTTTCTACAAAGTTTGTTAAAAAATTATTCATATACTTAAAAGATTAGTCTTTCTACGGTATTGTTATAAAGTTTATATGGGACTTCAGTTTAGGGATGACTTTATAAATTAATACATACATTTTTTAAATAAAAAAACACTTGATCAACTATGTCCAGCTAGTCAAAACGCTACTTTCCTCATCTCCGACTGTCACTAAAACCTCTTCAAACCCAGAAACCGCTAATCCCATCCCGAACCCCACCGCTCACCCAACCGACAAACTGAAAACCCTTCTTCGTGAAAAAATCGGAAAAAGCAATATATCCCATAATAGCCGGAGCTCTTTGAGAGGTGAGCCGAGCGGCTGCTTGCCGACTAACGAGGCCGCCTAGTCGCGTCGGTTAACGGTCCATAATCGGTCAAGGCTCGCCAAGGCCTCCTATATCAGCTCGCGCGCTCTTCGCCATAACCGCGGAGCCTCGCGCATCTGTCTCCGCGCGCGCTTTTCTTCCTCTATCCGCGCGCCGATTGACGACTTCCGCCGCGCTCAAACGACTTACGGCACTTTTTTCTCATACGGGCTTTTCTCGCGCGCGCGTGCGCGGCACCTATATGACTTACTCATGCGCCGCTCGTTTGCTGCAGTGGCAGCGGCGTTGGGATCGAGATGAGATTAGACAAATGCGTGCGTGTCGCGATGCTGCGAGGATGATGCGGCTGATTTTTGCGCTGCTTGGGTATAGGCGCGTTGCGAGGGACGGCTTGGAGCTCTTGCGAAGTCGTTCATTTTTATCGGCAGCGCCGGCAAGAAATTGTTTGTTTCCCGCGAGCGCGACGGCAATCGGTGGCTACTTCATTGATCGGTTCGAATATATAGCGCAGAGCAGATGTATCGCTTTTTTTCTTTTCGCCTTTCTTTAATCCTTTATCCATTTTTCATTTAGAGTTACTTACATTAATATAACAATATACTTACAAATTCGAGCCTTACATACACCAGAAAGCATTTCCCCAAAAACTAAACCTTAAATCATAACCCATCCGCTCACTCCCAACGCGCAATTATAAGCAGCCAGCTCGCTTATCGCACGCCGCAAGCGCGTGGCTTCCGCGCATCTAACCTCCCGCTTCACAGGAACAGAAAGTGTCGCGCTGACCGCGCGCGGTTTCACAGCCGCTCGGCGCACATTAGCGCGCTTAATTAGCGGCCAGAGGTGATCGACTCGTGAAACAAAACCGTTACAGCCGCCAGCTCGCCGAGCGCGCGCGCGATCGGCCGATTGGAAAATTTATAATAAGCTGCCGATCGCGCAATATACGCAAATGGCCGGGGCATTGTGTGTCGCGGCTATGCCGCAAGCAGGCCGGGGCTTGGCATTCGAGCCGCCGCGGTGAAAGGTGCGTCTGTGTGAGTGCGTGTAAAGCGACTTTTTTTAGCGTACTTTTAATCGTAAGAGAATGGTAACGTTTATACTTTTATATAGCCAGCAGGTCAGAGATAACCATAATTGTAAATGCAATGTCAATATATAAAGTGAAACGTATCTTTTTCGTTGTTTGAAGAAAACTTTTTTCACTCGCGGATGTAAGTACCTCGAGCTTGGACTTGTGTTGGTATAATTAAAAGCAAGTTCGAATTACGAAGGTCAGCCGTAATATTTTTCACAATAAATACTATCAGCTCCAGCCAAGGCTGTATATGTCTCATTGTCTGTACACTTTCGAGTGAATCGTTTGTTTTCGACATCTGTGCTTAAAAAAAACTACTTCACGCGATGGAGAACGAGAAAAGCTGAATCCCAACCAAACCTCACAGAACGAACCATCCTTTTTTACCTTCTGGTCAAATTACAATCCCCGCGAAACTCAGCAGCCGGCAAAGCAAAAAACCAATCCTCCCAACAAATAAAATTACAACTCCTCCTCTCTTTTTTCCGCGTTCGCATTTCCCGAGAAATCGGCAAAAAACATTCCAAGAAAAATCCCAGCTCTAAATAAAACCGCAAAGAAAAAAATGAAGCTAGCACGAGGCTCCCTCGGCTTATGTCACGAAAAAGTGTCGATTATCCACCAAGTATATACCTGAGCAGACTTATGGCACGCATCGAGCCAGCTCTCTTGTCCCCACATATACATAAACGCAAGCTCTCGTTTCGCGCGCGTCATCGCATCCTCTCGCATCTCGCGTGATGTAACCACTACATAGCCTGGCGCGATAAACAGAGGCGCGGGCTATAAGCCGCGCAGAGTCGCGGAAATGGCAAAAAGCAGCTGGAATACGGGCTAAGCGCGCGCGTGGAATATAACGGAACGGGAGATCTGCCGTAAAGGGACATTGCTGCTGTTGCTGCTCCAGTGATCCAGTGCGAGTATATCGGGGCTCTGTGCTTCTCGCGCCTCTGTGGCTTGTGATTTGTGAATTTTATATCGATGGGAGAGGTGAAGGTTTTATCGATGGTTTTCTGGGCGATCGAAGACGCGCGGCAGGTGGAGTAAATGATGAAACGAAAATATGGAATTACAAAACATCCTGGTTGTATAATGAAGCTTTAATAGTCGATAATTTGCTTTCGTTTATCTATTTGCGGAAAGAAAGTTCTATGGCTAAATAAAGATACGCTAATTGCTTTAATGGCCAGTTATAGAGCGGCTGCTGCGCTCTCCTGCATGGATTACACCGGTATAACAACGTCGATCCGCGATCGGCTTCCAAAAAGTTTAATAACAATCTGCGATCGAGTTCTAAAATTAGATTGTGAAAAGCGCGATCGTATCGGTCTGGTAAAACGTAAACTAATACGAAAGAACGCGAATAGCCTTCTTCTTTTTGACTTCGCGCTAATAAATAGCTATCTATCTACCCATCTAAAATTAATATTCAACACATTTCCTCCTCAAACTACACGCTTCAACGTCTCATTTAACCATCACCGCTATCCAAAGCACAAGCTCACAAAGCAGCCAGCTACATCGACGCAAATCGACGTTCCTCCGCAAACGATCGAGCAGAAGACGACACCGCGCACGTGTACATAGCTGGTCTCTCGAAAATTTTTTCTATACCCACTTGACGAATACCACTAAGACAGCTCTCGCCACGCGCGCTCGCCGAAGGTAACGAAAAAAGCCGATTATTATATATCTAGGTCTCTCTCCATCTCGCTCATATCCAAGCGCGATTGAAATTCGCTCGGGGCATTGTCTGCGATCAGCGATTAGACGAGCGCGCGCTCGCATACCGATGAATTTATATATTGACAGTGACACATTTCCAATGAACCTTGTGCGTGTACATATACACAGGCGAGAGCCTCCGTGCACTTGACTGCATTAATCGGCAGTCGGAGAATTAAGCGTCCCGATCGCGGCCGTAAAATAATAAAGGCGCGGAAGGAAAAAATGCGAGTTTGCCGGGGCTTTGGAGTCAATGCCTCGGCTGAAAAACATCGCGGAGTCGAGGTGAGGGGAGCTCTTCAAGTTCGGCTTGCTCGTAAAGACGGATGAGGCTGGATTGGAAAAGAAAGCCGGGTAATCCTTTATTGATTGGAGATTAGGTAAAGTTAATCGCTGATCAATAACTTCAGTGTTTTGATATTTAAAAGGCTTTTTTGTGTACGTTTTCGTTTAATTGGCTGTTCAGAAAAAATCGAAGACGAAAATTGTACGTTATTAACGAAGTTGAATTCTCACTGGGCTTGGATCAAAGTGCAAAAGACCATCAATAACCCGTGCTACAAAAAATTTCCTTTCAATAATTACCTTCGGCGAAAGAATACAAAACCGACCCGTTACAAAACGATCTCTCTCTCTCTCCTAACGATAAACAAAATTACTATACACACTGGCCCCCAAGTCAACCTCATTGATCATCCTGCTCAATCAACTTTTCTCCTACCAGTCAAATCAATCCTGACTTCAATCCCCACTTATCTGAAAAGCAAACACGAAAAAAGGCAATATTCAAATGAAAGAACCCTCTCTCGGCAAAATATCGCTCTCATACACGGCTAGCATTTCAGCCACAAGCTCGCTCAAGGCCAACGACCGGCCTTAACGGCAAAACCGAGAATCCTTCTGACTCGCACGCCTATGGATGTGTATACGTGCTCTCCGTCAATCTCCGCGCATCGATTGCCACCGCGCTCGCACTCTCGGAATGTCGACATGCTATATGTACACTATCGCGGCGTGGAATCGGCGCGTAGCCTGCATTTTCAATTTGCCAGCCTGAGAAGCTCAGCTGCGATGGGTAGAGGAGCGGCCCTGAAGACAAGCGCGGAAGCTGATTTATCGACGGCTTCCGGATGCGTGAGAGAGGTCTTTTTTGTTTTTCGCTTTTGAGAAGTGTCGGTGAATATGAGATGTCGGCAGGGATTACGGTAAGCCGGGAGGCTTTTTAGTGGAGGATTATATGCTTCGGTTGGTGTTTGATTTCCGTTTTGCTGGATTGATGAGCGTTTTTAGAGAGGATGGGTTTATTGATTATCGTCGCTTATGTTATGCGACTGATTAATTTCTAGGAATGCGAGGGGAAATACAGTGACGGAGCGAGGCTTTTTGCTCTCCAAAGTCAGCAAATAAATTTTAAAAGGGGCGTAAGAATGCTTTCGCAGAAGTTGCAAATTATTTGCCGCTCTTACTAAATATGCAGTCGCCGTGCGCATTTTTTCGCTGACTGTTAAGTCGGGATTTTCTTACCGGCTTCGCCAGTCATGTGTCTTATACTTTACCGGCAAACCTGAAAATTAGTTATTTAGCTTGTTTATATAGCAATTAAGAATCGACGTCTTTCGCTCGACTATCTCTAAAGAATCGGAAAGAATAAATCAATTGTCCATGTCGTGGTGAACGGTAAAAGATTCAGTATAATTGCGTAAAGCCCTGTAGTTACAGGCATTATTTTTCAAACATTGTAATTCTCGCGAATTGTGTATAACTCGGATTCCTTATCTATCCGGCAGAGCGAAATTATACAATATTAAAAGCTAATTCGAGAGGATAATCATGCCGCTGACTAGGCAAGGCATTAGCTCTCCGCGCATAATCCTCTCAAGTTCGCTCGTATATCATCCTCGGATTCTCTCGTAAAAATCGCAGCGACTCCGCCAGAGGTCACTTCCCGTCTAAATCCATGAAATATTGATGAGGCGCCATCGCAGTTTCGCCATTACGAAAAATTCACGCTCATCCGCCAAAACAGATTTTTTCTTTTTCACCTCCAAGAAAAACATTCCATTGAAACGTATGTCGAAGCGCGAACGCCTAGAAAAACGTTAAATCGCGAATAGACGCGGATCTAGCTGGCGGCGAAAGGTGTAAACAGGCCATAAGCGGGGAGATCGGCGCGATCGGATCGATTTTGCACGTAAGAACGGACAATTTGAGCGGCGCATCCCGCCGCGGCTGAGCGCAAGGTCGGCTAAGCTCGGCCGGTGCAACAAAACGTTGCATAACGGTCACGCTCAGCAGACCAGCGTATGATTCTTCTCTTTCGACTTGAAGCGCGCTGGTCTTTACTTAGGTTTTTTTTTTTTTTTAAATCTTTGAGTGCTTGGGTGTATTGGGAGATTGATGGTGGGGTTCGTTGTGTATGAGGAAAATAAGAGGACGTTGAGCTGTATTGTCTTGATGGATGGCGATGGTTTGTCGCGGGTTGATTTATTGTTGTTTTGATATGTCGGATAACTACGATAGTTTATGAATTATAGAAAGATTATTGCGCGTCTCGGTTGTGAAATTGGATCAGTTTTAATCGGCTGATTAGTGCGAATTGTTGTACAGAGCGCAGTAAGTTTAAAAACGGAAAAACCCAAGAATTGCATTGGAATTGTTGAACTCTGTCATTGAAGGTCGGTGCATTTAGTTTGTCATTCTTCTTGAAACTTTGGGCTTATTTAGATATGTTTCCTTTCAATTTGAATAGATATCGAGTAAACTTTCTAGTAACAGATTTGCAAATTCTAAATATAAGTATTTAAATTTTAATAGTGTCTACTTTTTGATCATAAATATTTTTTCTAAGGAAAACACAGTAACGTTCGTCCTTATGTAATATTGTCTTGAGTATAGAAATATATAATGTTTAATTTTTCATAACTTTGTTAGGCTATTAACATCAACGTGATGAGAAATTCACTTAAAATTCTCTCAAATGAATAAAAATGCGCAATTGTGTTACACACACGCTTTTTAGATAAAGATGCAAAATACTTGCAATCTGCAAGAAAAACAATATTGTTACAATCCCATTAAATAAACTCCCAACACCGCAATGCATTCGTACCGATCTCAAACGCGCTAATTACCAATACCCTCGCTACTTTACTCGTTCCTCAATAAAAAGAACTTCTTGCTCAACTAAATCACCATACCGTCACATGTATTTGCAACATCCCCCCATCACCATCATATAACAACCGCGGAAGACATCCTCTCAAACCGGAAAAACCAATCAATAACCAATCATTCAATAACCATCGATCTGCATAAATCAGCAGGATCAAACGCGGCCGCCTCAGGAAATTCGCGAAGATCGAAGGGCAGCCAAGCGCCGCTCGGGGCCAAAAGCAAGATTCAACGCTCGTCTCGACTTAAGCATGAATCAATCCACTCACCTCCCACCTCAAGCGACGCAGTGGAAAAGTTTTTTTGCGCGCGCTGCTTGATTGATATGGACGCTTTGTTTCCAGGCCCCCCTCCCCGCTCTCTCTGTGCTTTAGTAGAATCGCCGATTTGGGTGAACGAGGCTAAGACGGCGAGGATAGGACGAATCGAAGATTGCCGTGTGTTTATAGGCGGGAAATTGAAAAATCACGTAAAGAGAGTCTTTGTTTCGTTGCGTTGCATAATATGGCCGCGCATCGCTTTTGTGCTAATTCACGTAGATCGATTACGAAAATACGTATGAGGAACAAAAGAAACGGCGAAAATTCGCTTCGTGCCGTAGGACTTTGAGTTGCGACAATTTGTCAGCGATATTCGATGCACGGCTTTTATTTTAAATATGTGAGAAATGTAATGTTTTGTATGCGGAAAAGAGTTCCTGAGTGAGACTGCGCCTGTACATTTTCATAATGTTTTCCCTAAGTGATGACATTACCCGAGGAAATACTTCTTGAATGAAAAGAAGGAAGAATTATACACATTTTTACTAGAATCGTTTATTTCTCTCCGGAGTCATCTTTGCACCTTAGCAGTAATCGCACAATTACACGACAACAACAAAATCCAAGCAAAAAACTAAGTCTCGCTCACTTTGGTATATAAAGTATTAATTTACGGCGATACTTTTCCCAGCAACGACATCTCACGCTCAGCCTAATGGCATATAATTTCCATCGGGAAATCATCTCCGTCGGCTTCGGCTTCGGCGTCAATTCCGCAAAACTCGCTTGAACCAGCAAACAATCATCCTACATTCAGCTATGCTAACGAGTTTATATTTAGCCCCGGCGCAAAACCCGTTACAGTTATTCCAAAATAAAAGCTCCGCTCGTCGCCGCTCGGCTTTACGCGCAAACAGCAATTTACTCTCGATGAAAAATAATAGCGAGAGGCTAAATTTCTATTTTCGTCGTCGCGGCTGCAGACTCGTATATAATTTTCCTATCCGCGGGGCCGCTTAGCGCGTGCTCCTCCGGATCCTTAAAAAAAACGAAGCAACGCGCCGAAGAAAGTACGCTTGCGCAGCTTCGAAAATAATTGGCCGGCTCGCGACGGCGCGTATATACATTTTGAGGCCGCGCGCATGTATAATTTGCGTGCGCGCGCCGCGCAATTAGCCACGCGCTTATCTCTCTCAGCGAGCGTCCTGCCAGCCGACTCCTCGGGCTGAGAAAACGTAACCGGGATTTTCTATTCCTAGGATACAGCCAGGCGCTCTCCTGCAGCTTGCTATTAATAGAAGCCGAGCTGGAGAGATGTTTTTGCTGCTCTCGCATATAGTCCCGCCGGCAGCTTCCGTCTTTTCCTCGGCGAGCGATCGGGAACGAGATCCGGCGCGTGGCGCCAAGAAAGTGAGTTGCAAGCGCGCCAGCGGCACGCATCGCTCGCGTGAAAGTCGTTAGCGTTTTACGAAAGTCCTTAGATATGCGCCTAGTGGCCGGCTATATAGCAATGGTGCGGCTCGCTCTTGGCTTCTGGGCTGTGAGGTGAATTTGAGATGGGGTAATTAGTGGCTGCATCGCTGTTGTAGTGCGGGATTTTTTGCGGATTAAAGTGCAGTGGTGAGTTTTGAGCTTTTGGTGGGTTATGACGGGCTGGATTATTTATTTTTTCCGCATTTGAAAAGTGTTGAATGAACGTCTTATCTTATTGAGAAAAAATGCAAATTGATCTTGTAATATTACAGATAAAAGGTCGTTTTACAATGTACTTCTGAGAAATTGACGAACAAACAAGCACACTCTACATCCTGACATTAAATTTCTTGTTTATTTGCAGACTTATAAAAAAACAATTAATCTTTTTTAATCAAGCATAATAAAATGCCTTTATTGGTGTATGCACGCATATCTGACGTAATATAAGCGTCTGAAAAATTTATGTTAAAAGCGATTAAATTTTGTAATTTCTATTATACAATCCCGGCGATTGTTTTACCTAGAAACTAATAATTGCCGGAAAAACACTTTTTTTTATATGCCCATTTTCAGGCTCATTTTATTTTTAAACCTCAGTCAGATTGTAAAATTCCGTCAGGCACTTGCTCACTTTTGTCAAGAAAAAAAATCCTTAAGGTATTGTATTTCCATCCGCGAACCAACGTTTTAATTTCGTTAAATCGTATTTACGGAAAAGCAAATCGAGCGTAAATAATGCATCCTGTATCCTTCATCGGCTCAATGCTTTCTGCATTCCGCGATCTCTCAACATTCTAAAAAATAACAAGAAAAACGCAAGACCGCCACCAAGCCCACCTCCAGCGAGAAATCGCAAATCACCACTCTAAAAAAAAGCCTTTCTATCAAAATCCGCTCAACCCCCCAACCCTCGTAAACATTTAATCACCCCATCAGAAATCCCCAGAAGAAGAGCCATAATTATCCCGAGCCAAGAAAGCCACCCGAAGGTTTTCGGCGCATTGTTTGCACACTGTAAAATCCAGCGAGCCACATATCTACCTCGGCGCGTTTACGACTCGGCGCGAGGTCGCGGGCACTAAAGCGAAAGAAGAAAAAAAAAACGTCGCGCGCCGATTTTAACGAGGAAAACGAACGCGCGCGTGTATAATAAGCCGTCGAAAAGTCAGCGCGACAAGTCAACGTCTTTGCCGGCCGTAAAACAGCTCGGCCTGACATGCAGCGCTTTCCTTTTGTCGTGGGTGACGCTGTTACAAGCGCCAAGCGCGGCGATGTTATTTGTGTGTGTGTATTGGTTATCGCTTGAGCCGAGACTGCGTACTTATTACAAGTTGAAGAACGAGTGCGCTTTTTGTTTATGCTAAAGAAGCAGCTGACCTTCGGCTGGGTGTGTGCTGAGGTTCGCGGGGTGGATGGTGGGTTTTTTTTGGGTTTGGTTGTGGGTGGGGAGGAGTATGTAAGAATGAGTTTTAGGTACATTTTTTATGTTAGCGATTGATTATCAAGAAAAAATTTGGAATATTTCGCGGATGAAATTCGTGGAATTCGATCTAATTATTCTGATACGAGCACCGATTAATTAACATAGCTAATGCTTGATTGAAGCACTTGGCAGTGAAAAATTATTGCTCGAACAGTTTAGTTCCCGGCGGCACTTCCAGCATGAGTACACTCTTGCTTCTGAATTCGATTAGTTTGCGGTTATGATTCAGTGATTGATCGAATTCTTAAGCAATCGTGAACCGTTTGCGCAGATGTTTGTTTACCTTTACGATGTGTAAAGAGCTGGCTGCATAGAGAAGTAGCCGCTCGTTTATAATTCGAGACTACCGTTCGCTGGAATATGAATTTTATTTTATGATTTATAGCAGGCGACGCGAGTTCATTTTCTTCTGCCGATTAAATGCGAACCTGCTTTTGTTGGAATAATTTATGTTTACCTAGACGTCTTCGAGTTCTGAGTCTGCTTGCACTTACTATTTTTATGGGAAACGTTGAAATAATTTATTATTTTCATCTTTTAATGCGCATTAATTAAGTCAACAGAAGCTTTATTGAATAATCCCTGAAATAACAAAATTGCGCTATAAACAAACTTTCGTGCAGGCATGTAAAATATTTAAATCGTGAATCATTAAATTCACCTGTGCACACAGAGATATCACTTCTATTCCCCGGCCATTTTTCAACACCAATGCAGTTTCGACTTTGTGAAGGAAAGAAAAAATTATAACTCAAATTGTGCTCGAAACTGAAAACAATTCATTTATAAAGTCTTTCGTAAGTTTGGGAACTGTACCGAAGCCGGAATATCTTCTGCATATGATTAAGCAACTGTGAAGAACAGTTTTTAAATTCCGTATAATGCGAAGATAGAGATCTATTATTTTGTCGATCATTATCTCTCGCTTATTTGAGTCTATGGAATTTTCTCAATAATGACTTGTAGAACCGTTTAATTTTTCAGTAAATATCACGATTATTAAAAACTGTAGTTAATTCTGATAAGCAATTTGGAAACTTTTGTGCCCGTCCAAACCCTAATTAAATAAAATTAAAATGTATGTTTTTAAAGCTGAATACTTCTTTATAATTTGGTAATAAAAATAAACAAATATAAATAATTAATAAAGTAACAAGACGCGTTATAGAATCTTCTGACATTGAAATCCTTCATCGCGTATCCCCGTATGATAAACGTGAGAATATTCATTTCCGTCGAACAAAACAATCAGCGCTGATTTACTCATAGCCGCTGAAAAGAAGCTCTTTAACAATAAATATTTTCTCCTCGACAAACTCCCGATAAAAAAAAACCAACAGAGACAAAGTCGCAGATTGTCACTCACTACAATTTAGCACAGAAAATAAGTACAATTTACGTAACTCAAAGCTCCCGGAGCCGTCGCCTTATTTCCAAACAATTATTTCGTTACAGATGTATACACACACGCATCCTAAATAAATCAAAGCCGCTCCGCATCGAGCGCCGCCGGCTAAGCTCCGAGGAATGCACCTGCACACTCTCCTCTCAATAAAAAAAAAACCATTGCAATTTATCCTTCGACGTGAAATCCTCGCCTCACCAATAACCGACCCATCCCACCTATACCCCATCCAATCTCCTCTCGCAGCTCAAAAAGCTCATCCACACACACGGCTAATTGAAATTGCCAGCGTCGGGCATCCTTCGAAGCCGAGGAAAAAAGCCGGCTCCTCTCGATCTTTCCGATACACAAACGAGCTATTATTCCGCGAACGTTCGACACAAGCCCATCAAGGATCCTCAGCTCGGTCCCGCATGCGAAAATCGCGCCGTCAAGGCCTATCCACATTGCGCTCGGTTCGCGCGCGCTTGCCGAGCTTAGAGGTGTCTCTCGCGCTCGAAAGTTACGAATCGCGGCGCGCTCGTTGCACAACGCGCACATATACAACTCGCGGCGGCGAGTGTTGCGATACGCGCGCGAGACTCGCTGCGTCTTTTTTTTTT
>JAPYZA010000490.1:0-28425 GCA_030522685.1 Eupelmus azureus
TATATTCTATCATTACGTATATTAAAAATGGAATACGCTTTATTGTAATAGCAGTAGCGTGCTTTTTCTTTTAAACGCCCAGCTTATAAGTCAATCCGACTGAAATCCATTTGTAGAAAGAGAATAAGTAACTTTTATGATCTCGTGCACGCGCGGCCAATGAAAAGAGCATAAAAAATATTCCAACGTAGCAATTTAGTGATAGGCTTAGATTGAAATCTGGCATAGCGAATCATTATTCCGGCAATGCAGTCATAAACCAGAATCGCGTAAAAGATCGATCTTCCAGTAAAATCTCCTCTAATGAGGCAATAAATAAAAATTTCTCCAAAATCCTAAAACAACAAGTCTTACAAAAGCCAAGCCGTTTCCGAAGCTACAGAAAAAGTTAAAAATAAAAAGCCACTAGCGCGAGCTCGCGCGTGTATTCTCACTGACCCTTTTACAACATCGACCGGGCTCGCGAAAGCTCCGAAAAGCGAAGCATACCCCAAAGCCTGACTTAAAAAAAGGAAAATTGCCCATCGAACAGGAAGTAGCGAATGCACATGCCTCGGTCCTTATAGAAAAAGGCGAGGCTTGAACGGCGAATTGGAGGAAAAGTGTCCGAGAAAGCAGCAGAGCGTCGAGATCGAAAGCTGCGGTGGCGAGCGGTGCTAATACACACACGCCGGTGCGGCGTTATATTTATAAACGTTGGCGGCGCGATGTATCTTCCTCCGCGCTCGCGGATATACGCGGCGACGTCGGCGGCCGGTGCGTGCAGCCTCCTCCTCGTAGTCGCGGCGGGCACGCGCTACTGTCGGCATCGCGAGACCGAGACAAGAGAGAGAGAGAGAGAGAGAGGCGGCGCACTCACCCCTTTCCCCAGCTGAACGCAACCAGCAGTTCGAGTATAGTAGTAGCAGCAGCCCTAACCCTGGGACCAGCTCTCCGAAGGGGCGAGAGAGAGGCAGACAGCGAGAGAGAGATAGTAGCTACAAGAGTCAAGAGACATCCTCGTCATGAATCCTTCCGGCTATCCAGGGTAAGTGAGAGAAGCAGGGCGCGCGAGGCTGACCTTGTGCGTGCGTTCTGTACCTATAGAGGTGCAGGATGTAGGCCGCTTCTTTTAGTGGCACGTGCGCGCGGAGAGAGACGAGGGGATGCCTTTTTTTTCTCCCTCAAGTGCCACTTGTTATACGGAGCGAGCTTCTCGAAAGCGTGTCAGCCAGCTCGTTGGAAAACGAGCGCGTCATAATTCCGTTTTAATAGGCCTGACACAGAGCCGCGAGCGCGAGCGGCCACCTCTCCGAGCATTTCTGGCACTTGTACATTAGTGGCCCTGTGCATCAGGCACGCCTGACGCGCCATATATACCTAAGCTCGCCCGAAGCTTGTGGAAAAGTCAAAGCCGACATCCAAGTGGAAAAGAAGCGCGCGAGTGCGGGAAAAAGCAGGCGTGCCCGTGGAAAAGTCGAGGAATTCACGAGGCTTTGCGGGCGCGCGCGCGCGCGCGCGTGAAAATCCTAAAAATAAAGTAATCGGAAGCATTTTATATAGGAGTGAGAGAGCGAGAGAGAGAGCGCGCGCGCAGGTCAGACCGGGGGGGTCTAAAATTAAGCTTGCTTCGCGCGCGTCCATCCCACCTAAATACGTTTCTATGTGCTTTATAGCACAGAGCCGACTCTTGGCTGGGCTCCGAGGCCTCAGAGAGAATGAGAGGGACAGAGAGCGAGAGAACCGAAAGCTCGCGCGGAAAATGTTGCCGATCGGAATCGATATGATTAATGGCCCGTGCTCGCCGCGGCTTGTCGCGAGCTCGTTTTATGGGATTCGAGTCTGGGAATATGAATCGTAGATGAGTACGTGCGTATAACGGGCAAAAATACGACTTGGCTCGGTTGTCGTTCGACGCAAAGTTCGGAAAAAGTATATGGAGTTTGCTTCCAATAGCGTAAAAGGGATAGTGTGATGTGCTTGCCTTTATGATTTATGAATAAGCGCCTCGGGCGCCTGACGCCTATTTTTCCGCTGTAACGCACAGCTTTCGACATTATTTTCTCATTTTGTCTGATAAGTTTTTCACCGCCTAAATAATAGCGCGCAGTAAAAATAAAGCGAAACGCTGACTCAAGAATTTAACGGCTTCTTCAGATCGTAAATTTGAAAATTTACACCGATCTTCGCGATCTGACCGTCAGACTAATTTTCAATGCCAATAATCCGGGCACAAATTTTATTATTACTACAATAATACGATTTTGAGTAATTTATAGCGCTGTATGTGTATATAATTAAACCAGGGTCACAATGTTTCGCGAATCGGACAATGTTAATTACAAGGAAATTAAGAATTATTGAATGTTGACAATGTGCTTGCGTTGTAGTATGAAAGCCAAGCTATTTCAATAGATACAATGTAATACAAGACCAAGAAAATTGAATATTTCTACAAATTTCTCTTTCACTTGATTTAAAACACAATAAGTTTTTTAATTTAGTTTAACGTAATAAGATTATTTTCGGGATGTTTTTCTTCAAATATTACGATATATGATTTAAAACGCAGAGAAAAAATTTTGTACAAACTTGTTAAATAAAATTAACAGAAAATTATTAAATATTATTCAATTATTGTTATTAACTAGACATTTATTAATTATTCATCATCCAAGTATGTTATGGTTTGAAAAATTATCAACAAAATCGCACGAATTTTTTATTTAAAATACAAGCTAAATATTGTGAAACACAAATTCATTGCGCGTTTAAAATGCATGAATATTTTCTAATGTAATATGCCGATTTAAAAAACGTTGTATACATTCAACAAAATAAAAATAATAAAGTTTTTCAAAGAGAATAGGAACTTTTAACATGTCACAACAATATGAAAAATCGCCTAGAGAAAAATAAATAACGGCATCCTCAAGATTAAAGTCTCTATTTTAAAATGCGATTATTTTTCGCTATGATACATAAGCGTTTGAAAGTAACTAATAAAAACATTAAAAATCGCTGCCAGAACTTTTTTTCCTCAATCGCATCCATCCAATACACGTTCAATCTGTTCTTTGTTTCTAAATTTAATGGAACTTTTATCTATTATTTATATTTATAAAACTTTATAGACACGTTAAGAACAATGACGTCATAGATATTAATAAGAAGATAAATATCAGTTGTCAAGTTGTTAGGAAAAGTCGAGAACAGGGTTTGTAAAATCTATTTTATAAAAAAAATTCAATAAAAAAAAAAAACAAATTAATTTGTTGTATTAATAAAGATCCACAAACAATTTTGCTAATTCGAAAAAAATTTTTTTAAATTAGCATTGCAATATTCATTGTACATGTGCTCTAAATAATTAAATAATTATTAACGATTTTGCATAACTATAATATGCTTTATTTCAAAGGCTAATGATAAACATAAAGTTAGGTGTATAGCAAATGACGTCATCAAAACTTCTTTTATTAACAAAATTTAAAAAATCAGGGAGCAAAATTAGCTAAAAACTATAAATTGAAAAAGTAGGTCAAAATTTTAAGATATTTTAAATTAAAAGAGCTCTACTAGTCTACAACATACATATAACTTGTAAAATATTAAGATTCTAACTTGAGACTCCGACTAAGTGTCGTCCAATTTTACTTCAGCACGCTTCGAACTTTTCGGTCTTTACTCCACATCCATTACGCACCAGTAAGGATTTAGCCGATGTGAAAAACGCTAATACATGACGCCATACAGTTTTGCCGTGACTTATTACGTCTAATAGCTTCCGCGAAGTTTTCGCTATTTTTAGTGGAGAAAAAAGAAAATAAAGTCCAATACTATTTTAATAATAACTTATCGCGCAGAAGGAAGCACAAAAGTTATGAGAGTGTCAATCAGCAGAACAAAACTAGTTTTGGCCCCATATGTTCAGTTGGCTTTAGTTCGCATAACGTACAAGAATTATTTAAAGAACCCTGCATGTTCTCGAATACTTTTTTTCATCACGTTCGTTGGCTTAAAGTAAAATGTCGGGTGAAATTTATGAAAATATATTTATGAGTGCGCGACTAATAATCAACGCCTTGTGCATTTGATGATTTATTTTCGATTAGCAAGCTCAAAACAATCTTGCTCTCTTAGTATATGATTCTCAGCCTTGAAAAGTGTTTCTCGTTAGTTAAATAGCCGTAATCGATTAAATCATCTATCCAAGATTCTATTCATTTTATACTTTAAGTAGAATCAGGGGAATGCGGTAAGACAAGTGATAGGTCGCACGTATAGATACAGCTGCCAAGCTATTAAAAAAGAATGCATCATTTTGATTCACATCCCTTTACGTTAAGCTTCTCCGAGATGAAAAATTCTCTTGTCGCATCCCGTTTTCAGAATAGAGCTTATTTACGTTCTGTAGCTGGCACTCGTCTCCCGAAATTGCGCTCCACGGCGCGAAAACACGAAATAAACAGGGCGAATTTGCCAAAATTTCGCCGAGATTTAGCATTGTTTAATCCCATCAAAACCATGCCGGCTGCCAAAATTGCAAGCGCGAGAGCGAAAGTTGTCCCATCCCCAGCTGCAGCTGACACGGCTTAGATCGCGTCATCGTCAATTAAAAGCTGAATCTTCCAGTCGTCTACGAAAGGTTTTCTCAGCTTAGATTATACCGCAGTCGCGTATGCCGCAGTCCGCACTTGCTTGGCAGCGTTGAATCAGCTTAGTCCTCGCGAAGCTCCGAGAGAGCAATCATCTGCGCCAATCTTCCTTCATCTTTCATCTGTTGGTGCGTTCTCTCTCCTGTCTGGCTTTCCCTCTCCCTGCCGCGGCCTGCTCGAAAATCGCGGAGATCTCAAGGTAAGCTGGACAGCGAGCGGTAAGCTGGCAGTCGCTCGCCGCGAGGACCTTGTCCGAGTAAACTCGCTTCCTTAAAAGGCCTACGCGCTCGCGAGACCAGCTGCCTGCGCGCGCGCTCGCGCGACAAAAAAATCGAGCCCAACAGTCGAGCTCGACCAGCGATTCGATATCGTTCGGCTTTTCTACGAAAATTCGGATCGCCTCTTTCCGCGTGGGCTGCGACTGGAAGAAGAGCAGAGAAGAGGAGAGAAGAGAAAAGCAGTGCACGGAACGAGAGAATAAGAGGGCTGCGCCCGTGTCCGTCTGCGCGTCTGTGGAAAAAGGTGACAAAAATAACCGATGATTGCGAGCGCAGCGGCGCACCGACCAGACGAGAGCGAGAGTGAGCAGCCTTTTTTTAAGTCTAAGCGCGAGCGGTCACTTTGCTTTTTCTCCGAACGGCTTTCGCACGCGGATGTCCGACTTGCGGCTATTGCCATTTTCACCTCTTCTCGAGCGCTTCTTTTTCTCTTATCAGCTGAGATTATTCAGGCGGAAGAATAGGACGATTAGCAATCTCGTCTAAGGCTTTTTACCGGTTTTGTGTCGAAAAAAATAAAAATGATAAATATTAAATATAAAATAATGTTAATCTAATTATATATGTTTTTGCTTTATTTACCTGTAGAACAATTTAAATTAGCTAATGTAATGTTATACTAATAGAAGAAAAATTTTTTTAAATAGCAACTAGTATGTAGTATATTATTAGTGACATTTAATAACTAACAAATTTTCTATTTAAATATGTATCATAAATGAAAATCAAGGGCCATGTGTAAACATCCGAGTACTTCCGTGAAGTTTCTTGGATGCGTTTAAACCTCGACCTACATTCTGTCTTGTTATTTCCGGCCGACTAGATGCAATAGGTGGGAAAGTTGATATGACGCACTCTTGTGATAATCCCTGATAAAACTAAATTTTTCATCAGAGCATCTTAAATCATCCTTTCATTTGAAATCAACTCCAATTTTTTTATTAGTAAAATATTCTATAGCTATTCAATGAATAAATATATAAATTTTGACAGCAGTGTAAAAATACGTTATTAAAAAAGTGTAATGCAGTGAAAATCAGCGAATCGAGTTATGAAGCTGTTTTTTTTTCGAAAGTACCATTTCAGAGCAAGAGCAGCAAGTATAATTTTATTAATTTTCTGGCACGAAGAAAACAAGCAGCCTCCGACCCAAGCCTCACGCCAAACTCTCACTCCACATTTATTCGCGAATCTATATTTATACTGTTTTGTCCGGTTTCCACTAAAAATTAGACGCGGCGGGCTGCTGCGCGTAACATTAGCGTAGAAAATCCGTAAACAGCCAACTAGTCGTCCCAATGCAACTCTGAACTTTCCTCCTACAAGCAAGGGTCAAGTGCTCGCCGGCATATTCATATTTCGTCCTAAAATTAGTCGCGCCTGAGATTCAAGGGTTCATTGTGTGCTCGCGGTGCGCGTTGAGGTGCTGATGCGCTTACACTAATTGAAACACGCGACGGCGCTCCTGCCGGGGCCAAAAATACATCGCGACATTCGCGCGAGCGAGCGCCGGAGTGCGTTAAAATTGTTGTATCGGGGAGAGGGATGTGGGTATAGAAGTGCGCGGGCCGCCATCGCTGCGATGCAGAGAAATGCGCGCGCGCGCGCGCGAGTTTCGGATGCGTGATTCATCGGCCGGGCATTTGTTATGCAGCTCTCGCGCGCCGATAGAATGGGAGATGATGCAAGGCACGGAAGAGACTTTCTCCGATCGGCTTTTTCAGATTTTTCATTTTTTTTTTCTTCTTTTATTTGTACTCGTACATAAGTGCAGGAATATAGTAATATAAGTGTTTTCACTACAGCAATGAATATACTAGAGGTATCTTAGTATATCGTTACATATCGAGACTATTATACATTACGACAATTTTAATTGTGCAAGTACTTTGATAATCGCGCCTATCAATTAGTAGATGATCGATAAGAAAAAAGTGTGAAAGTACTTATCAAAACTTTATTTTCTAATTTATACGTCAGTATAACTAGATCACTATTTCGTAAACGCCAGTAATAAACAATACCAGTGTTTAAATAAATAAAAGACACCTATAAATTTTAACTCTAATATTATATCATTAACAAACAAATGTTTTTTATTTTTTTTACAGATCTCCGGAGGCTCTAACATCAGGTATCCAATCTTCTCTTAGAAACTGAAACTCCTTACATTAACTGCATCGAGCCGCGTGTCTCTTCGGTCCTATCCTTTCTCTCATTTCGCCGACAACACCTATAAATAAAATGCGCCTACTACTTTTTCGCGAGAACCGACTTAGCTCTTTCGTCCGTCCGATCACATCTGAGCTATTATGTTATACATTAAATAAAGAGATTGACGTGCGTGAGCGCGCGGCCAAAGTCAATGGTCGCTAAACAAAAATAGAAAACAAAAATACATCTATCCGCGGATTGTGCAATAGGTCTTCGACCCGCGCAAACTTCATTTTTTTCTTTGCTTTTTCTCTCAACTATATACTATCCGCCTTGTATAAATTTCCTTTGAAATTCTAGCTCTCTTCGTGCGCGCGCTATGAAAGTAAGCAAATTTTCCAGTATACAACGATCCCTCTGTTACGCGCTCTTTAAAAAGAATCAAGGAAAAACGCGAACTCATACAGCGCCGAATCTGTAAGGTCGCGCGGGTTTGTTGTTTTCACGTAAACAGCGATTCACGGCTATACTTACGGCCTGACCCACTTTACTTTGCACGAGCGTGCGATTAATCAGGGCTACACGCGCTATGCGCTAAGCGAGAATACGAGATCCGAATCTGCTTGCTTTTATGTCCCTCCCACCCTTTGTACGATTACGTTTCAGGCTTATTGCATGCATATCTTAGGGATTATAATAAAGGTAACGTAATAACGTTTAGGATTCTCTACAGCGCCGCCTCCACCTCCGCCACCGCCCGTCGCTGGACAAGTGCCAGCCCTCAGGATCAGTACGGCGTCCGAGGTGATTGTAGAAACATTTTATATCATCTGCTTAGACTTTTTCTCAGAGAGAAAGAAACACAGAGAAAGACATTCTTTATTTAGCTAGAGAAAGTTGGAGAAAAAAATTTTTTATTGCAAGTTTATGAAATCCCTGAAAAATTTAATGTTACAATATTTAAATGAAAGTTTGTTAGATAAAAAATATTATTGTACTTTTAAGAAATAGGCTGACAAATCTATAAAAAAAAAAGTAAATCTAAACAACCTTCTCGCCTTCTTCGAAACTCCAGCAAGCCAATTTGGACGTAAAATTAACTATTCTAATTTGTGCAGTGCGGTCCACGAAGAGCGGTTCCGCAAAGCCCTGGTGATCCGTATGAGCCGCCGGCGGCCATACAAAACGCCATGATGACCAAAGACAAAAAGCCGTTTACCTACACGCCAGGTATGGGCGGCAAGCTCGACCTTTCGCAGATACGTAGCCCGCGCATGGCCCGCCGCGTCGCCAAGAACGCAAACGATGAAGGCATCGAAGGTCCGCCCAAGTCAGCCCTGGCCCAGGAGCCCAGAAGTCCATCGACACCCCAGCCTAACATGTACTCTCATCCGGCTGTCGCGGTGCCCGTATTTCCCCAGGGCATGCCTCAACAGCCTGCCGTTAATCTCAGGAACAGCATTGTGCCAAGAGCACCGCCAGGTAATTATTATGAATTTCTTCTTCTCCTGAATTACATCAGAATCTAATGCTCTAACATTAAACTGGACGTAACAATGTGTTTATCGTAACAAGCTAAAATTCAACTTTTGCTCCAGACACGAAAATCAAAAAGAAATTAAACTTTGCTCTCTGGTGCTTTTGGTGACAAAATAAACATAACCACTTGGCTACTTAATGTACTAACTATTGATATAGTTATGCCAAGTAGTTCTGTTTTAGATATAGGACCTAACTAAACAAATTTAACAGCAATACCATCTTAGTTATACACGCTCGGCGTATCATTTATGTTGTGCAGCGTTTAGCTCGGTTACTACTCGAATTAATAACTACTCGATCGTATATTCAAAAGATAACTTGGATATTTTTTACAAAAAAAATATTTAAATTTTATCCTTCTGCCAACTACTGTTCTCGACAAAGGTTTAACATCTTTGCGTCATGCTTTTCCTTTAGTCTTAGCTTCAGCTAGGTAGAAAAAATGTGGTAACAGTAGGTTTAAGATTTGAGATTCACTGCCTAAGTAGTATGCTTCTTTTGATTTTTAACTAGCAAAAATTAAAGCCCAATTATAAAAAGTCAAAGAGTACAAAATAAAAGTTTATTAGTTCAAAAACTTGCTGAATCTGTATTTTTTTAAAGATGTCAACTTCGTATCCAGTCAAATTAATAAAATTCTGATTACATCAATTCTGAATTTTAGCCATCGAAAGAGTACAAACAGATTCAGCACCGAGACCAACAATAAAGGTTGAAACAAAAATGCAGCCAACGATCAACTCCCCCGATATTCAACAATCACCGACACCACCAATGTCTCCGACGCAAGTGACTCTGGCTAAAGCTCCGACCCCCTGGATGCAAAAGCAAGTGAAGCAACAAGAGGAGCTGCCCGAGTGGGCGAAGAGAACGAACAACCGATCGCAGGACTCGTCGTCCGGTTCGGAGAGCCCGCAGCAACAGCAGCCCCCGCAGCTGCCACGGCAGATCATTGTGGTTAACTCACCGAGACAACCACCGCAGCAGCAGATGAGACCTGTGCCAAGAAACGATAATTTTGTACCTCCTAGCGTGAGCATCAATTTCGTCTTTCTTTGTAGAACGAAAAAGATTTTTCAGAATGTTGAATAGAGATTTTTTTTAGATTGAGAACAGACCTTCGGTGTTTTCGGCCATGAATGAACCTGGACATCATCAACTGATGAACTCAACTCCTCATCATCAATCGCGCTGGGGAAATCCAGTGGGTATGAGCGCTCCAACTCCACAACAGCAAGGAGGTGGTTATATAATTCCGATTCAAGTAGACGGTCAACAATATCAGAACACTGTTTCATCGCCTACCAACGCTAATCATAATCCGATGCAGTTCAATACAAATAGGTGAATAAGAATCTCAAGTGTATGATTCAATAGTTTGACTAAACTTACAATTAATACTTATATTAATAACAATTGTAGAAATGCACCGCGTGGTTACGTGCCACCCGATCAGCAAGCCGAACCTGGACCAGTTCAATCCAAGTCCTTCCGGGTCTTGCAAAAAATCACTGACACAGATCCAGATCAAGTAGATGGAGAACAGTTACGCAAGTTGCAGCTTACGGAGGACGACAGATTCCTCATGAACAAATTCAAAGAACAAGGTAAATTATTATTATCGATTTCCATCCATTAATAGTTTCATTCTCTAAAAGTTAAGGTGTGAATCTGTATTTAAATTGACACCTCATAAGCGAAATTCACATCTTATGAGGTACACCATAAGGTATGTGTCAATTTAAACACAGATTCAGACTTTAAATTTTAGAGAGTAGGTTCACAATGTGGGTTATTTATCACTTCAGTACATCCATGGTAAAAGAAAACATTTTCCCTTAATAAAGCATTGTAAAGTAATCTAATACTCTCATTATCAGTTGATGGTGACACGTATCTCCATAAGGAGGAAGATCCTCGATATCGCGGTGCAGCGATCCCTTCTCGAGCGTTTCGTTATTTGCAGAATATGACAGATTCTGGTGATGTCTCCAATGCCAATTCGAGTAGGTTATCATACAAGAGCAAAAACAGATTAGTTTAGTCTTTTTTTTTATTACAATCAACTTTCAGTAGGTTAATATTATACTTTTTTAACAGCACCCAGGACAGTTAACACAGCTATCAAGAAACAAAATAGAAACTCGAAAAATTTCGGTAAATAGTGTTTGTTTGAGTGTGGATATTTTAAAAGAAATGTTCCGTTATTTGTTTTTGTTGAAACTCTATACCACCTAAATCATTTATTAATCATTTTTTACCATATATTTAATTTCCTAAAAGGTGTGCTTAAAATATACCTTAAAACAATTCTAAAAAAATAAAATTTACTTACAGATGAGGTACAAATACCTATTCATGTACAGCAAGTACCAGTACAAGTCCAGCCCTCCGTGTATGTGCCACCGAGCGAACAGCAGGCACCAGAACCAAAAAAATACACGGGTGGTGCTATACCATCTAGGTCATTCAGGATACTACAGGCGATGACTGCACCCGAAAGCATCGGTAAGTTCTCAAACTTAGCCTAACAATCTTATTTCACATTGAAAATATTGACAAATGGCACAATTACAAACACCGTTGATCTATTCATTAAAAAAAGATGTGAAAAATAGCATCGAGAGTATATGAATGGCATATTTTTAGAACAGTGTAAATCAAGGCGGTCATAGTTAAGAAACTAAAAATTAATTATATTTATTTTCTATAAAAATATTCTGTATTTTAATGTATTTTCATAAATGCGACATGCGAGTGTTGTTCTTTTAGGTTTCTTTGTAAAGGATTTTATTAGAATCTCGAATTTTCAAAGAAATCAAAACTAAGAACAAACATATGAGGCTTATATGACTTATGGTGGCCGAGGAGAAAGAAATACATGATCCATTTCTGGATCACGTCGTCGCGAGTTTGATAAAAGAAATTTATTAGTTAAATTTTGACTTGTAAATATTTTTGCTGCTTCGCTTTCAACCTCTAAAATTGGTTTATTTAACATATTTCTCTTCAAACATGTAAATATAATTTTAAAAACTTTGACTTACACTGTTTTAAAAAAATACAAACGATAATAGGTATTTCTAAATGCGAAAAATTAATTTCTTACAGAAATAAACAGTACATGTTCGATATTTTTCCATCACAAACACTAAATAAAGGTTTATAAAAATTGCGTCTACAATAAAAATTATTTCAAGTAAGAGTCTATGCTGACATTAAATACGTATTTCTTTTCACGAACAAATTAAAAATTATTACCTTAATAAATTAATTAATTAATAATTAGCTAGAAGTAAAATAGAGCTAAAAAGTAGTCAGTGTACTAATATTTTGATAGAATTATTTAGTTAAAATAAGTATTTTAAAGACTGTTAATATTAATTTCATAGCAAAAATTTAAGAAATATAACAACTATTGTATTAATTCAAAAAATTGTGACTTACACTGTTTTAAAAATATACAATTCATATACTTATAATATTATTGTTGTTACTTACACACTTAAAATCGCAAAAAAGCTTTTTTGCCTTTGTGTATTAATGTGTACACGGTGCAATCATCGTCTTTTGCAACTCTAATGAAATTGGACTCAAAAAAAAAATAGGTACAATATAGTAATTTTTTTCGTTCATAACAATAAGTAACTGATTAATAAAAAAATACTGCGCGTCAGAGTCGATAGAGCGTTTATCAGAGTCCTGTGTTCACAGGAAAGAACAAATTCTTCCGCATAATTTTTAACACTTGTTTTATAATTTTTTCATGCACTAAGAAATGCTTTTTAAAAAAATGAATAAAATACTTTTAACATATTTTACAACATGTTAGATCACGTTTTCATAGCCATGCATTCGATGAATGGATTTGATATTTCAATGAGTGTTGCATGTTACTATTATTCATTAACGCATTTATACGTTTTTTCGTATACATTAGTTACACGATTAGAACTTTTTATTGCTCGACGCGTCACTTGCATGCGATACGACATTTGAACGACTAATATAACTATATATTCTTATAGTATCAAGAAAATGCAAACTATCAGCTAATCAATATTGCTTCCATCATTCGCCTTTCACTTGATATTTCAACAATTTCTAAAGATGAATGAACGTTCGTCAATTCGTTAAAAAATTTTTTTTAAACTTTGATTTCCTTTGAACACAGGATAAAGCGTTTCTGTCTGTCTCACCACGGAAAATAATTCTTATGTAAAAATAATATAAAGTCTGTATTGCTTAATACAGACTTTATATTGGTGTTTTACAAAATATATTTTCCATCATTGTCTGTTCTTTTTCTCTACATTCTACATTCATATCAACATTTCTTCTTCACACTACTATTTTTTCCTTTCTTCCATTTTTAGTGTTCTTAATTATTCGCTCAGTCCACGTGCACCACTGTTTCTTTTTCTAAATAAATAGCAAAGATGCTAAAAATAAAGAAACAGTAAAGCAAATGGAATCTAGAGCTACAAATACTAAATTCTAATAAAGCGATTATTACTTATCGCGGTAAATGTGCAAGTCTTTTACATTAACACATTCAGAAAAATAATAAGAATTAGCTTGATAATATTTGAAACAATTTCAAATGCACAAAAGAAAGCAACCACAACAAATGATAAGATCAGTTAAACAGTATTTGAATGGAATGTGCTGTTTGTTATAGCCATGCAAGTGTCACAAGAGAATCGGCAAGATTCGACTACAGATATCGGTATTATGCCGGGCAATCAGCAGGGTATCTATTATCCCGCGTACCCAAACCCACCCCTGCCCACACCTTCTTCCGCATATTGGAATCCCGAGACCGGCTGGTGGGCTTATTATCCAATGCTACCTTACCCAGTCTATGATCCCTATCAGCATTCATATTACTATCTTCATCCGCAATTTTATAGCATCAACGATAATGCTTACGTTGAGGTCGATCATGATCCGAACGCTATGACCCAGTTTTCTCTCGATAATAATTATCGCACTTCCGAGCTGGAAGATAATAACAGTGACGAGTGCACTATTGCTTTTCATGGCAATCCTCTCAGTAGGAACTCTGCTCTTTACGTAGGATCCCAATGGAGGCATGATTCCTCGACAACGCCGACTAGCAGTACCACTACAACTACGGAAACATCTGATAAAAATAAAGAAGATGGACCACTTACTTCGTCCTCAGCTCTTTCTTCTTTGCTCTCAGAAAGTGATTCTGAAAGCGAAGAAGAGGAGGAGGATGAGGAAAAGGAAGAAGATAGTAGCTGTTCATCTTCTAAAAGAAACGATGATGAAGAACAAAATGCATCGGCTGAATCATCGGATTCAAGCTGTGATTCTGATTCTTATCTAGCTTATTCCACCGGACTTAATCCTTTGAAGACACAAAAGGATGCATCATCACGAGAAGAAGTCGACGATGGTGTTAACAATGAGTACAAAGAGGACGATTCTACAGATTGCGAAAAAGAAAATTTGTCAGATGATAATCTGGATGTTGAAGAAGAAGAAGAAGAAGAAGAAGAAGAAGAAGAAGAAGAGGAAGAAAAAGAAGAAAGCGATAATGATGATGATAATGATGATAATAATGATGGTAATAATAATAATCATAATGATGATTATGAAAATAAAGACAATAATGAAGAAAAGAGAACCCTTCAAAACGATCAAGAAGATATTGACAGTACTACAGTTAGCGTTAGTCTTCCTCTTAGATTTAAATTCTCCGTTTCTGATAAAAATGAAGATGTAACTACAGTCATAGTTGGAGATAGCACTATTAAAAAGGATATCGAAACTTGTGTAGACTTCACCCTTAAAAGACCTTCTAAACAAGAAGAGGTCACTGAAAAGACAATTTCCGAGGCTTATCCAGGAAAACCCACAATTGCTGTAACGGATACTGATACGGACACAGAGGAACGACAAGAAATAACAAAATCAGAAGAAACACAAATTGAAACTACAAACATAAGTATCGAAGATAAAAGGAAAACGTTGTTAAGTGTGCAAAGTCATTCAAAAGAGGAAATCACGGATGACGACGATAGTGGTGTCACCTCAGATATGAGCCGAATCATATCTGAGGTCGATACTGATTCAGAATGCTGCCTTCCAACAACAATTATAACCAATCCTCCAGTCACCAAGAAAAGCGCTAATAAATACCAACGCACTCAGACACATTCTAGACTCTTTAGGCTGCTTAATGATGAACAGTTGAAACTACCAACAATAGGTAGTAGTCTGTCGAATCACGAAGAACATTCCTCCAATTCGAGCGGATTGACGTCACCAGACTGTACGATGGTAGATCAATCGATGGACTTCCTCAGATCCTCTCGACACCAGCTGCCGACCAGGCCTAAGTCACTGGACTGTGAGGCTCTGTTCAAGCGTCATCAGGACGACCAGCCAGACTCCTACTATCAGACTTGGAAAAACGGCGAACGAAGTCCTAGCAGATCACCAATCAATGGTGTCCAACAGCTAAGCTATCCGCGGGTGCTTTGTCCACGCATCAGGAGCGCGAAAAACGTGCCCCAGACGCTCGCACAGAAGAACCACCATCAGCTATCCCGCATGAAATCCCCGCTCGGACCTCTGATATCCTCGAGCATCATCCCGAGTCCCATGAGAACGAACAAGCGTTGCTGATTGGGGGCGGCCCGCTGGTGGTGCTACTGGTGCGCGATCCTCTGCCGCTGGCTCGAGAGATTCTCGCAGAGGGCGTCAGCACTCGCACGCCTACGTATGCATTTTTGGGGTATCCATTGGGGGAACGCGCCCGGGAACTACTGTGTTCTGTTGTTGTCCTCCTAGCTCTACCTACTCTACCCGTCTGTCAATGTGTATTAAGGACGGATGTGTCAGAACATTATCTCAGACGCCGAGACAAGTGCCTTTTTTGTTTCTATCGGTACTTATGATCAATTACTTTTTTTTCTTTTTTTATATATTTATTTTTTTCTTCTCTATCTCTCTTTCTTTCTCTCTATACCTTTTTTGATTCAGCGTTTTTTTACTTTTCTGTATCTATACCTTTTTACTCTTATTTTCGTTCTCAGTTTTGTTGCCTCCTGACTGAACAGGATTTATGTATGACACATTAGTAATCATACTTGAAATTTGATTATATCGTACTAAGATATAAGAAGAAATCATTTACCATATGGAATACAAAAATATGTTTTACTATTGCATACATAGAAAATCTTTAAAAAAATTCACAAAAACTCTAGCTAGAAATTAATTGCATTATACGTATATAAAAACTATCGATTTTCACCAATATTCAGATATGTAATCGCAATAATAGTAAATTTCAGCTAATGGCAGTAGAGAAATATATAAATCCTTTTTAGTTGGGTTAAGGCTCTTTTTTCTACTTATATTATCTGTCATACATTTATATGAATTCATGTATGGCGGTGAAATATAGCAAATGGCATTAATGTTGAACTATTTATTTTGTTATTATGCAGACATATAGCGAGTAAGCGTCGACAGAAACCGCAAGGTCGATTCTCTTTATCATACGGATTCGAATGGGTTATCTTGTCGAAAAATTTCACAGCTTTGGCAAAATTATATTTATAATATGACATAAACATTTCAATTTCATCTATTTTTTTTAAAGTATACAGATTCACTGCACGTCCATTGGTACTCTCTGATGTATACGTTACAAATAAATATAGAAATAATAAAATTATAACTTTTTTAAAATAATTAATTAATTCAGTCGTTCCTATTTCAGTATAGCATGCAAGCACTGCACTCTGAAGTTCAGAGCTTACATCTTTTTTTGACAAAAGTATCGCTGTTGTTACGTTCTTGTATTAATACAGTATATTATTGCATTAATATAATAATATCTATAATATAAATTTTAATATGTAATAATTATTATTAATATTAAAATTAAATTTACAAAAATGCGAATGATGATTTTGAAAGAATGATGTAGTGTATATATATGTGTGATTAAAATGAAATTGAATTTTCCAGCATGCTATCAAAAAGAAAATTCAATTTTTGATTAAAATAAAATTCTTTGGCTACTTTGACGTGATCTTTCTAAATCTAGTCAAATGCATGGTTTTAATTTAATTTAAACTATGGAATGTCTAAATGCTTAAATATATAATGACGCATGTCTCTAATTCTTTTTTGTTTCCAGTTTTAATAAAATTTATATTTGTATATCGCGAAATTTAATGTTATTAAAATTAAGTAAATAATTGTATTATAATTTTGTTATTGAATTAGTAAACTGTTAAACGTAACTGTTAAAAGTGATAATATAATTGATTGAATGTGTAGGAACGAGTTATAGGAAAAGCATTAAAAAATTGCTTTTTAGAAGGCAATAAATTTTACAAAGCATTTCTTCATGTAAAATAGTAAATGATTTTAATTATTTTTGATGATATTTTGCAGGTCCTGACGTTACAGATTATTAAGCAGAGACAAGAACAGTTTAAAGGGCAGTGGACTGGCTAGCGCGTTTCTTCTCGTTTCAATGGAGCCTTTATCTTCTCTTTTTTATCAATATTTTTTGGTACACGTTTATGAAAAAAAAAAGAAATTAATACTCGTCATCTATTTCATTTGTATTCGCTTGGTAGACCTAATTTTTGTACGATGTTTTTCGAAACTAGATTTGATTGTAATAATTCATTCACATACGCACAATTATTATAAAATCGCGCTTACATACACACATTCATTGTACATTTTATATATGTAATATACAATTTAAGTATTTAACGATAAAGCGACAATATTTTAAACGAACTTTTCGCTAATATATTTTTTCTTGTTTTATTCTTTGTTCAGTAATTTTTTGAAATGTTATTTACTCATAAGATAACAAGTGGCGTCAAAAGAGATTTAAGTACTCATCAATCTGCAGTGCATTATTTTATTTGCTTGAGGATATAGACTCATAAAAATTTAAAGTCGTATGATTTTAAAAATAAAGTTATTCTAAAAATGTTAAAATTAAAAGAAACTCATTTTTATTATTTAATTATGCTTAATTATTACAATAAAATTAGTATAATGCTTATTTAATAAGTTATACGATTTTTAATATTCTGAATTGTCTATGTTTTTAATAAAATGTCTGATTAATAATTACGGATTTGTATTCTTGAGCTTTGTGAAATTGGTGATATTGCTGAATATTATTAGTAAATACAAATTTGTACGATAATTTCTGTAATACATATTACGATATTGAAATGATCGAAAATAAATTACAATATTTTATTTCTGGATAAATTTGTAATGGCATTATTCTTATTATTACTAGATTATAAGATTACTATTATGATGATAATTATTACAGTATATAAGAATTCTGTATTTTAATGTTTGTTCAGATTGTGTAAAATAAATTGTTACAAAATTACTTCTGATTTTACTTTAATATTACTTGCAAATAATTTTCAATAATAATTTATACATACCTTTATTAGGTTAGTATTATATAAAACAGTTTCGAGGTATAATTTTCTTTTAGTTAGTCAAGTAATTTTTGATACTCCATTCGCTAAACTCGATTTCGTAGACGCTCTAATAAAGAAGAGTATGCTAAATCTCACTTTGTGCACGTCATACCAAAAAATTAATTTGTTTCGGTGCATGCGCGAAAAAGTGATTTAACGTCGCGTGGCTTTTTTATCCTCGCTTTTCTCGGGTGTAAATGTCCACACGAAGCTAAAATTACTTTATTGCACTAGTATCAAAACGTACTATATTTTCAACATTATCTTTGATCAGTCGCGATTCGTGTCTGTGAATACGCGCTCTCTTCTCAGATTGGTATTTTACTAGAGATAAGCACACCTTCACTGTATGAATATATTTTTATTATTCTAAATAAATATCAATTTTTGACGTAACGCAATATGTGCTCTTATTATTATTAAAAAGCTGAGGAGTCTTAGAGCATAACAAAGCATGTGAATATTTAGGTGAGTAATTGAAGATTATGAAATATTGACATTATCCATAAATTTTCATATGTTAAATCAATCAATTGTACAGTAAGTCTCATAAAAGTTAATATTAAAAAAAAAAAAAAGACATTAATTTACGCATAAATTATAGTACTAATTATAGTGGTTTTCTAAAAACTTTCGTAACTCACTACTTAAAATACATACAAGTTAGTTGTGCCTTATAAAAATGTTTGATTCGTTAAAGTGAAAATTTCAATGAAAAAGGATTATTATATTAAATCAGAAATCTTAATGATAATATTTTTTCATGACTTACCATTATAAATAATTTCCTCTTTAATTAGGTATCCGTCCAAATCTAAAATTAAAAATTAGTCAAACTAGGATCATCTTCTGCTACAGTACGCCTGTCAGTCGATTGCAAGTTAGAACTGGCTTTTTTTGAATGCTGTAGAAACTGACCCGCGGGTCTGCGAGTTATGCATTGCTCGGGCATAAGCTATCTTACCGACGCATTCGATTCTCAAAAACGAATCAGAGGGGCGCCAGCTGTCACTCGCATTCTTGCAGAGCAGCGGCGGCGGTGGCGGCTAACGCTAACTGCACACAGTGACTCGCAACTCAGCACGCTTTCCTAACCTAGACTGGAAAGCGTTAAAGAGGCTTTTCGTTATTCTTTGAGATTATTTCGTACTGAAGGCTTCAAAAATGCCCGAGGCTACAAAAACCGAGGCTCCCAAGCCAGCCCCGGAGAAAAAAAATGAAAAGGAGGACGATAAGTCTGAAATGGTAAGTTAATTCGTTCATACGAATTTCTACTATTTGTTGTTTGCTCCGTTATGGAGTTCTATTATCTCCGCTCTTCCGTTATTCAGCGATTTTCTATTTATGCATTGTTTTATTTTGATTAACCTTGCTTTATGTTCTATTGGGGTTTCATTTCAGTCGGAGGAAGACAAGTTGTTGCAAGAAGAATTGAATCAATATGTAGAACAGTTACAGGACTCAAATCCAAAACTATATTACAATGCTATCAATTCATTGCGCACACAAATTCAAACTTCTACTACATCTATGACCAGTGTACCAAAGCCCCTAAAGTTTATGCGTCCTCATTATGATATAATGAAAGCTATTTATGAGAAACTCACAGATCAGAAGTGCAGGGAATTGTGCTCGGATGTCATTTCAGTTTTGGCAATGACAATGGGTGAAAATAGAGAATGCTTAAAATACAGAATAACAGGTATACATAATTTAGTTATTTCACTTTCAGAGTTATCCATAAATAATATAAACAAATGCATTTGTTTATAATTTTTTCAATTTTTATGTAAAAAAAGGTTCAGCACTTAACATTGGAGAATGGGGACATGAATATGTAAGACACTTATCAGGAGAATTAGCAGGTGAATGGGAAGAACTTGCAGGTGAAGGTTCAGAAGAGATGACTAAAAAATTGATTGGCCTTGTACATGAAATTATACCTTATAATATGGCTCACAACGCTGAAACTGAGGCTTGTGACTTGCTTATGGAAATTGATCGTCTTGATCTCCTAGAACAATATGTTGATGAAAGTGCTTATCAACGTGTTTGTCTGTATTTAACAAATTGTGTTCCTTATGTGGCTGATCCAGAAAATAGCACACTATTACATGCAGCATTAAAATTGTACAAAAAATTTCAACAATATCCACAAGCTATGAGGCTTGCTATGCAACTTAATGATTTACCTTTAATTGAAGATATTTTCACCAACTGTCCAGATTTGTAAGTAGAACTTCAGTTTTTACATATTTCTTCACCACATGTAATATCTTTACTGACATATAGATTTGATAAACAGATCAGTTCAAAAGCAGTTGGCATTCATGTTGGGTCGTCAACAGATTTTCTTGGAATTGCCCATATCGATAGATTGGTATGATGATCTTGTAGAGATCATGACCAACTCACATCTAAACAACCACTTTTTAAACCTTGCTCGTGAGCTGGACATCATGGAAGCCAAGACACCCGAGGATGTATACAAGTCGCATCTGGAAAACTCTAGACCACCCTTCGGTGGTGGACAAGTAGATTCTGCTAGACAGAATCTTGCCGCCAGCTTCGTCAATGGTTTCGTGAACGCAGGTTTCGGCCACGATAAGCTTCTCAAGGAAGATGGCAACAAATGGCTATATAAAAACAAAGAACATGGCATGCTTAGCGCAACGGCTTCGCTCGGTCTCATACTTCTATGGGACGTTGACGGTGGTTTGACTCCGATCGACAAGTATCTGTATTCATCAGAGGATTACATAAAATCTGGAGCTCTTTTGGCTTGTGGAATTGTAAACTGCGGAGTAAGAAACGAATGTGAGCCAGCATTAGCTCTGTTGTCGGACTACGTGCTGCACAATAGTAATACTATGAGGATCGGTGCAATCGTGGGACTCGGCCTGTCCTACGCAGGTTCGAACAGAGAAGCCGTGTTGAGTCTTTTGATACCAGTACTTAGCGATCCGAAATCTAACTGGGAGGTAATCGGCGTGACTGGCCTTGCTCTTGGTATGGTTGCCGTGGGTTCTTGCAATGCTACAGTTACCACCGCCATTATGCATACATTGATGGAAAAGACTGAAACAGAACTTAAGGTATTATTTTATGTCACAATAGTTTGATTGTGCAATGTTTGATTGCACAATAACTTGTTCTTATTTGAAAAAATATTAAACTAGTAATTTTTTTTTTATAGGACACATACGCACGGTTCTTGCCTTTAGGGCTGGGTCTCTGCTTCTTAGGTAAGCAGGAGGCGGCCGAAGCAATAATTGCCGCACTTGAGGTGATTCCTGAACCCTTCAAGTCCATGTCAATGACTCTCGTCGAAGTCTGTGCTTACGCAGGTACCGGCAATGTTCTCAAGATCCAGCAACTATTGCACATCTGCTCAGAGCACTATGAGCCCGTGAACGAGAAAGAAGAGAAATCCAGCAGCAAAGACAAAGACAAGAAGGAAGAGAAGAAGGAGGAAAAAGAGAAGGACCTAAGCTCGAGGCAAGCAATCGCCGTCTTGGGTATTGCTCTGATCGCCATGGGCGAGGAAATCGGCGCTGAGATGGCCTACCGTACTTTCGGCCACTTGCTGCGTTACTGCGAACCGGTAATCAGGCGTTCGGTACCCTTGGCTCTTGGGCTTATTTCGGTCTCAAATCCCAAGCTTAACATACTCGACACACTGTCCAAGTTCTCGCATGATAGCGATCTCGAAGTGGCCCACAACGCAATATTTGCCATGGGATTGGTGGGTGCCGGCACCAACAACTCGAAATTAGCAGCTATGCTCAGACAGCTCGCTCAGTATCACGCCAAGGATCCCAATAATCTGTTCATGGTCAGGATCGCACAGGGCTTGATTCATTTGGGCAAGGGTACAATGACACTGTCGCCGTATCACAGCGATAGGCAGCTGCTTAGCCCGGTTGCACTCGCCGGCCTTTTGGCTGCTCTCATCGGATTTTTGGATGTTAAGAACAGTAAGTATTAAACTTTATACAAAAAGTTTAAATTAAATAAGTAATTTCATAAAAATAATGCCATTGTATTTATTTAAAAAGAAATTCATTAGGAACTTCATTAGTCTTTTGTAATACTTCTAAATTGTATAATAGTGTTTTAAACGTGACATTTTTTTAACGTAATACAACTTTTTAACTTAAAGTTTATAATAGCTATACGAAACCGACAGAAAACGTAAAATTGAATTGTAAACTAAAAACTTAAATATGAATCTTTTCCTCTAGTAATCCTGAGCAGATCTCACTACCTTCTTTATACGCTGGCGGCGGCGATGCAACCTCGCATGCTGGTGACGTTTGACGAGGAACTTGCGCCGCTGGCAGTGCCAGTTCGCGTCGGTATGGCCGTGGACGTAGTTGGCCAGGCTGGCAACCCCAAAACTATCACCGGCTTTCAAACGCACACAACACCTGTGCTGCTGGCTTACGGTGAGCGCGCCGAGCTTGCCACAGAGGAGTACGTGCCTCTTACACCCATCATGGAGGGATTCGTCATTTTACGAAAAAATAAAGATTTGATATAAGCACTTCTATTGTAATGTATAATGTAACGACTGTACAATTAAGATTTATAATTAAAGAGTTTTATTAATTAAGAAGATGAGCGTTTTCACGTTGGTTAATTATTGAAGATGCCATTAAAGTTTAGAATATCCCAACTTCGTATCCGTGGCTCAAATCGGTCCTCTTAAACTATAAATAAGGAAAATATTAACTGTTTTTTAAAAGTTAAGATTTTATATAAAAAATAGCTTTACTATTTTTAAATAATTTCAAAATTTACTTTAGATAAATTTTGTTTTATAATCAATTTTTTATGTAAAATACTTATTTTAGTGCATTTAAATAACTTATGTGAATTAAATTTTGAACAAAAACTTTTGACAAATAGGATAAATTTGGACGCGTAAATTAAATTTAACTGACTAGTATAAAGGTGGCCAAAAAGCTGACTACTCCAATAGTCAAAATTCGTGAATTCTTCGCATTTTCTCGATCATAATTTTCCTTCCAATCACCTTCAGGCACTGTTGCTTCATCCATCAAACATTTTATGGGACAGCAATCAGGCGTGGTATTTTCTTCGCACTTTTGCCAAGAGCTGCTGCTTCTCTGTGACTTAACATTTTTTAAATAACGACCTGTATTGAAAAAATACTAAAAATTTTGCAATAACAAAAGCTACAATGGTTTATGAAGGTAAATGATTTTTAGTACCGTTAAAAGCTTGACGAAAAATGGAAATTCCTTTCTGTTTCCAAGTCATGGTAACAAAATAAAATAGCCTTCAATCTTGCAAATATTTATTCGACTTTTGTAGGTGTTTATCAATCTGCAAAAAAATGTCAACTCCAACAATAGTTCCGGCAGCTAAAAGCTCAAGATATGTAAAAAATCTCTGTCCGTAGCGTCTAACGAGGAAAAACTTTGGCATTGCATGAGAAAAAAGAGTGATGTCTCAGGAGCGCGAAAGTCAACTTGGCGAGCCTAATTCGACTCGTTTCAAGGCGAACTGCACAACCAAAATGGAAACAAGGAAGAGAGACAGACGAGGAAAGAAAAGTCAAGGCGCAGTTTTACTCTTGACATCAGTCTTGATTCTTTCGCACGAACAAAAGACACTTGATTTGATCCAGCGAGTTGTCTACCCTCGCACGTTCATTCAAGTTTTTTTTCGGAGCAAAGTTTTCAAAACAACCGAGATCCGATTTCGCGCGCGATATTAATCGAAAAAATGACAGCGTTCGATAGTCTCGAGTGAGTAGACGACGGGCAAGACGAACGACGGACGACAGACGGACGTAAATACAATGTACGGTACTTGAGAATCGTACAACCTAAAAATAGAAAATACAAAAAAAAAGAATAAACAGAGAGAGTGTTGCGTGCTACCTAATTAAAACTTTCGCTAATTATGTCTAAATTGAAAGTGTGACGGAGTATCACGGGATTGTTGTTTGTGAGGCCAGTGGGAAAAGGCTGCGTCGAATGTCAGGCGCGCTGGCGTTCTAAAATCCATAACAAAGGTTTGTATGTACACAATGACCAGGTGTTTTACGTGTTGCGCGCAATTTTAGTATTTTCGTTCCGAAAGTTTCTTTTTTCAAAGTTTTTCGTCTGTTAAAGAGAATTTAACTTAATGTTAAATCTTTGATTTTACTTCGAAATGCCTCGAAATTGCGTGACATTTTTAAATACTCGAAGATAGTTGGTAAATAAAAAAATTCGTCGTAATAATTTTTGAGAGTTTTAATTTTTACAAGTGTTTATTGCTTTTGTCAACGAAAATAATCAATAATTTTTGTATTTCGAAATACTTTAGCATTGTGAAAGGTTTATTTTTGGATTTCCATAAGTCTACCAATCTAACTTCATCTTTGTTTTATAGGCATGAATCATAAGCCAGGTATGATGACTCAATGAGACAATGAACTTATCTGAAAGCGCAAAAAATTGTTGACCAAAATGGTAAAGCAACTTTAAGGATGCAGCTACGTATTTAAAGCACAGTGGGTGTTCTTTTAATAGCTACAGTTTGACCTCCTTTGCAGCAGCAACCAGATTAGTCAACCTGTAGATTTTGCTGGATGCAGATCACTGATACTAAATGCTTCCTGAGACTCTTTTCTACGTTTTGTAAATTTTTTAATCATGCCTAACAGGTATGTGTAATTTATAAAGATAATTTTAGTCATGTTTTAGATTATTCTTATTATTAATTTGTGACAATATTTTTTTTCTTAATACTTTTAGAAGTGAAGAAGTAAAAGATGTTCATGATGATGAACAAAAGTGTCAAATTGCTGAAGCCTCTGGAACTTCTTCTATGGACTGTGCCTCACCTACATTAGAAAATAATGACCAAGATAATCTTGGAAGGTAAGAAATAAAATTTTTGTTATATTTATATATTTATAGTCATTCTATTTTGTATTTTATCTATATAAAACATTCACAGAAATTCAAAAATTCCTTAAATAATTAAAAACAATATTTTAGGGTGCGTAATTTTATGTATGATGGCTGGGTTGCAGCATCACCACCAAAATTTGTATCTCTTGAAGAAATTATGAAGGCAGCAAAAGGAATGCAAAATATGGCTCTTGCTCACGAAATTGCTGTAGATAAAAATTTTAAAATAGATAAACTAGAACCAGAAGAGGATACTTTGCATAAGAAAGTGAAGGAAATTGTGCATAAAGCATTTTGGGATATTTTGTCTAATGAATTATCTGAAGATCCACCTATATATACTCAAGCATTGCGATTATTAAGAGAGATTAAAGAGGTACAATAATTTATTTTTAATTTTTTTTTTTAACTAATAAACTTAATTAATGAATATAATTTTTAAATATAGTCAATTGATGAACTGCTGCTTCCGCACAATGCAAGGACGAAAGAAACTGTCAATCAAGTGCTAGATATTGATTTAATAAAACAACAAGCAGAAAATGGTGTTCTTGATTTTCATCATTATTCACAATACGTGATTTCAATAATGGCTAAAATTTGTGCACCGGTTAGAGATGAAAAAATTGAAGAATTAAAAGAATGTACTGATGTAATAGAAACTTTTAAAGGGATTATGGAAGTTCTACAACTTATGAAATTGGATTTGGCTAATTTTACAATAAACATGATTCGACCAAATATAATTGCATCAAGTATTGAATATGAAAAAACCAAATTTGCTGAGTTTTTGAAAATTCAAACAGATGGTCTTCAATATACAAGGCGATGGCTGTTAAGGCATTTAACCCCAGAGATGATAAATGCAGTTTCTACAGATCCAAATTCTGTAAAACAACTAACGCATACTCTTTTAGCAGAGGCTTATCTAGACTTATTGGAATTTGATTTTTGTCCGAATGCAGAGGTAAAATTTTTTTAATTATAATGTTAAAGTTTTTGAACAATTAAATAAATTATTAAAGTACAATATAAAACCGTTTTAGACATTAATGTTGGATCAAGGAAGACTGTTAGACTTGCGTAATAAAACAAGCAGATTAGCTATTACTGGTTCTATTTTGTTGTTACTTAAACCTCTTCAGTACCCAGTGAATGATGAATATAAAAAAGAAATCAAGGAACACATTATGGTTCTATTGGACTCTGTTACTTCTAATAAGTAATTATAAATTTTAAGGCAATATATTTTAAAAATAAATTTATTTATAATATTTTCATGACCGTTTTAGAGATGTAGAAGCAGTAATACCGAATCTTCTAGTACAAGTAAAAGCTGATATTCAAAAGTTTCTACAAGACGTCACGAACGGTGCCGATAACCCAGAAATAAATAATTTCCTATCTATATTAGAAAGTCAAATCACAGAACTTTCTAAACCTGATCATAAAGTTCGTCAACTTGTCAGTAAGTATATTATAATAATTAATACACTTGTTATCTTTGCAAAAAACTAATTTTTTATAACTTTTAAGCTTCTAGGATAAGGCAATTTTTACAGAACATCATTGTATCACAATCAGCAGCTCCTCAGCAGATACCTCCTGGGCTTTCACCATTGCAGAAAGAACTTACTGACATAGCTGCTCAGTTTGCAATTTTGTTTTCTCACAATCGAAGCGTTTTTGGGGAATATTATCAAGATATCATTACAACAGCAATCAATGAAAAAAAATCTAGTGCAATAGAAACCAAGTCTTAATTTTTGTATGTGATGTATATGCATAATTTATTATTTCATCCTTTGTAAGGATAGCTCTCCATAAAATTTTATAAAAACATTAAAGGCAACTAAGAAATTAAATAGACATAATGACAAATCATGTGATGAATTTATGATTTACATTAAGATTAAATAATCTGTTTTGATAATTTTTACAATACAATAAAGAAAATTTCAGACTTGTGCATAATTAAACAATAATTTATTCATAAGACTTACTAAAATACTTATAATAGTAGAATTCAAAGACTTATTATACAGAAATTACTAAAATGTTAAAAAAAAAAAAATTTAATGATAATGTTACTATTTCAGTACTAAACATTTTTAACTAAAAATGCATTTATTAAATACAAGTATATACGTTTTTATTCAAAGTTTACAAATACAACATGATTAATTTAATATAAAAAAAATAATTTTTATTATAAATTTATGAATATAATATAATATAATATTGAATCACTGTAAAAATTGTATAAAAGTTACATCGTTTGTTGAATAAAAATTACATGGCATCATTATATATATACACAAATTTTTTATCTACATAATTATGATTATTCTTGACCCTAAAAATATTCGCATTCGTTAATTAAGATGGCGATTTTGTATTTAATTTCAAAATTGATTGTGGTAAATAATAGTAAAAATTATGTTACCAACAATAAATTTTATAACGTTTTTAGAGTCAAAATATTAATACCGACAAAAAGCGTCAACATAAATAATAATATAATAAAATAAATAAAACAACTAGTAATTGACTACATGCTGATAAGTTCATTTATACTTTCATAAAAAACTTAATATATTTTCAAAGAAGTATAAATGAAACTTATTACACATTAATGAAAATTGCTATCTAATAGACTTAATAATAAATATTACACTTTATAATACAATTCTATTGTAAGACATAATTGCAAGTTAAATTTTTCAAATTTGGTATTCTTCAAGATTGCCCCAAGCTGTACCAACTTTTATTTTTACTGGTAAAGGAACACGAAGTTTGTAGGCATTCTCCATCGAAATTTTAACAATGCGAGCTACTTGTTGTAAATCGTTTGAATTCACCTATTTTAAAATAGAAATTAAAAACAAAATAAATAAAATAATATGGTTATATTCTTATGACTTACCTCATAGAGTAATTCGTCGTGTAATTGAAGAATCAAATAACCTCCTCCAGGTTTTAAATCTGAATCGCTGCGACGCAGTTTACGTTTAGATTGCGTAGTTGGAAAAGTCAAAGGTAAATAAGAGAATTCCTCACGAAACTTGGATTCTATCATTACCATTGCTTTTTTTGTTATGTCAGCTGCAGAACCCTGTATTTTGGTGTTTACTGCTTGTCGTTCTGCTTGTGCTAAAAAGAGAATTACCTTTTTAAAATCACATAAAAATATGAAATAACAAGAACTATATTTTATAGCACTCTGTGTCTTAAATTCGCACTTACTGCACGCTTTTGCGTGGCATATGTAGTGATTTCTGGCAGGGTTCAGATAGCATTTTACTTATGCCACGGTACTCGTAATTAACGATTATTCATAATCCAAATCACTCTAAAATCAGTT